>JBAJNP010000325.1:0-105658 GCA_036877545.1 Yasuhikotakia modesta
GAGAGAGAGAGAGAGAGAGATAAATTAGATATACATATAAGATATACATGTGAGTAGATATATACACACAAAGGACTTTTTGCTTTTTGATCTGCTCATCTCTCCAGCTTGTGAGATTTGTTTGTGTTGCAGATGTAAGGGAAGGTGCCAATTGAATTCTCAGCTCAATGGCTCTCACTTCTATTGCACCTTTCTGCATTAGACTGACAGTGCATAGCCTACCGATACACCTATAAACCTTAAGTGAATGTTGAACATTCCCCCATGTTTCAATGCAGTCATGTGCTCTTGTGTGTCAGGTACGACCGCGCGGCTCTACTCAGTCTATTCTCTCTATCTCCATCAACGCGACAGTCACTGGTTACGGCCAAGTGACAAATGAGCTTGCCTTCAGCAAAAGATGAATTTCAATCCACTACACCTGTGCCACCTCACCAAATGAAAGGCCTGATTGCCCTCTATTGCGTATTTGAAATGCCTAATTCCTCCATCAAAAAACCTATTTACATGAATTAGGGACAATTAGCGTTTTCAGGCCCATTTCAGCTTTGTTCACCCTGTCCATTAACATTTGAAAGTGTCGGCTGCCAGACGCAAGAAAAGCCCTGTGATCTGATTTGAGCTGACCCCCCACGTTGGGCGCCTGGATGGACCCTTTTCATCTAGCCTACGCTGATGAGAAGAAGCTGGCCTTGGCTCTCAGATTTGCCTCAATTACATGTAATCAACAAAAGCAATTCAGACGGGGCGAAAAAGAAAAAAAAGCCATGAAAGAACGACTCGTGAGCAGAGGACTTTTAGAGATGGACGAGGGAGGGCTGCCCTTGCACAATGCCTGACTGTAAATGTGAACGCCATTACTGAAAACACTCCGTATGCATAACATTCAGATCAAGTGTTGAACCCAGAATGTGTGAAATAAAGCAAAAGGACAAACTAGAGGTGACTGAAGGTATATACACAAATTTGCGTTCAACAGCAGTTCAGTAATTGCTTTACTACTGGCTTTGTCATGTCTTACATGTTGGAAAGGAAAGGCAACTCAATTCAGGCTGTTTATGCCCAGCTACAGGTCTTCATCTGCTGACCTTTTTGACCATGCACAAATTACACTAGCCGACCTCAGTTGTGCATACAGCCGGAGTCAAGGCACAAGATTCACGCTGGCAAAGAGACACTTTTTTATCACCCTGCATGATTCAAAATGTAATGGTTTGTATGTAAGGGTTACTGAGCTGAGAATTATTATTTTCAGTCTTGAAGTTGCATGAAATTAAAAAATGGTAAGCAATAGTGTACATTCTCTGCTCTTTTCAACCTTATTCAATTTCTTTTACCAGGGTTCAGCTTTCAAACACAGTGTCATGTGAGTTTTTTAATGAAAATATTTGCGCTTTTTGAGGCTGAGGCTACAGGATCAAAGCAGTACAAAGCAATACTGGTTGATGAAAGAGCAGCACAGGATAAAACTGAAAGAGTCCAAGCTAAATGTCCCCAAACGAGATGAGAGCGATGATCCTGTTTGCCTTGTGCTTGAGAGCTCAGACAGCTACAGTACACATATAAAACACTTAACTCTATGTGATTCTTTATTTTTCATTCTTTACATGGTCACACAGTTGCTTGCGAATCAGACGATTGAGTCTTATGTCTAAGAAGTTTTTTGACTATAATAGGACAGGAGCAGTTTACCAAAAATTGTAGCATTGTATTTTATTTATTTGTTGAGAAGTTTCACGTCTGATTTCCACCATATACCAGTAGACCTAACATCCAAAAATACTATGAAAGCCTATAATAAATCTGCAATGATAATATAAGTCTTCAAATATTTAACATTCTCTTTGGCTCAGATCTCTATTTTAAGGAGCATCAGTTCTTAACATACTTTAATCACATCATTACATGTCATAAAAGTAGCTCAGTTTTGTATGAACAATGAAAACTGAAACACAAGCCTTATGCTCAACAGAAAAAACATTCTTCATTATAATTACATTCGATCTGGTGTCAATCAGCTATGAAATGACGCAATCAAAAGCTGAAACCACAAGTTTTCAATTCTGAAATAAAACCTTCAGCAATCCTGCCAATATCACAGAGTTCAATAAAGGACAGTGAAATGCCATTGTCTCTTCAGCTTTGGTGGAAATACTATATTCTTTACCAGACAATTCTTTTCCAACATAGTTAAACTCAAAGAATGCAGGAAACAGAGGTTCCATCACACACAAACATATGTGTGTATGGACTTAATATAAATTGAGCTTGATAATAGTAAACTTTAAATACTAAATACTTTTTGAAGACTTTTTAAAGACTTGCTTTAGTGCCTACTCTGTAAATAGTGCAAATGTTCATTTGCTACATTAAGGACCAATTTCGTAATGTAATGGCTATTACAAATCACTTTTGTTGGTGTAATGTTCTGAGGTTTATCCAAACATATTAAATACTATTTATGTATAGAATAAAACTCATTTAGATAAGCATATTTAAATTTGTTTGTGAAAACAGTAGTTGATTCCTGGTTCTCTGTCCCTGATGTCCACTGTGGACCTTTGTGTGCTTCTTCAATGACTTCCAGCTTTATGAAGTGGACTGCATGATAGAAAATGGAAAAATACCAGTTGAGTCATATTTCATGTGTTCATTTAGCCCCAGCCTTTCCAAAGGAGTCTATTAGCATAATTGTGATATTGATTAGGCATAACTCACTCTTCCTCATTATGATTACATTCAAGTGTTGACTTTACCTATACAATGAATTCATTTTTATGTCATTCTTGTTGACTGGTATGATCTATGATTTATCTATATCATTGATTCTTACAAAGTTCATCCATCCATAGGTGAGTGGCATAAAAGTGTTTTACATAAAAAGATTGAAGAGGGACAATGTGCGTGTAAGCAAAATGTCACTGTTGTTGAGACAAGCCACAAAGGAACCGTCCCTCAATGGATTTCCCAGCGGTGTATGAAAAGGCATTGGCTACATTGTGATAGGGTGTATATAACACTAATTATGAAAGCTGTCATAATCAATTGCAGAATATGGATTGTGTATAATTGTGTCTATCTAGCCTAGCCTACCACAGGAATGTTCTGACAATGTTCCCTAACATTCTCTAAAAGCTCAACTAGCCATCCTGTTAGCTCAACTGGTAGAGCATTGCGTTAACACTACAAAGATTGTGGGTTCGATCCCAGGGGAAGGCAAGTCTTAAGAAAAAAAAATGTCTACAATGGTCTGTTTGGATAATAGCATCTGCTGAATGTAAATAACTTTTTACATTATATATGATATAAATTAAAAACTTATTCTTAGAAAGTTAGTGAAATGTTTAAAAATATTACAGAATTGGTCAAATGGACATTCAACTTTCAAAACAATACTTTTTATTACTTGGGAAAACTACAGAAATATTCTTACCTAAAATAGTTAGCTGGGTGTGTTATCAGTTCAAGCAAATGCTTAATAAAAAATGTTACTTTACTTCACAGAGTCACAGACTGAAAGCTAAGTAATGCATTCTCTAAATGAACACTCTGCCTGTTGTGTAGTGGATGTTACTCCAATAGTGGAAAAGCAGCTGTTGTGACAATGGTCTGCCCTTATAGAACCTGTGGATATCCGGTCTAAATCCAGCCCAGGTAGCTGTGAAAAAGCTAATAATGCGTTATTGCTGCTCAGGTCTTTTCTGTCATCTCTCTATCAGTCACCCTATAGAGGCCTGGCTGAGTGATAATGGGTAATAATGCAAGGGGGAGAGAGTCCAATCTCATCTGGTCCAGTGTGGTGTGAGAGGGGACGGGTGTTAGGCTCCATATCCCATGTGCGATCCCCATTCTAAGAGAGCCAGGAGAAAATGAGGAATCTTTCTGGCAACAGATTCACGAGGCCTTTATTACAGAGCGAATCTGGATTTATTTGACTATAAAATTTAAGTGTAGATTGAGGATAAGAGCAAATGGGTTTACAATCTACGAGACGTTGCCGAGCATTAGAGTCATTCTGGATTTTGCCAAAGTCAACAGTAATGCAGAGGCTTTGGAAGTCTTTTAACATCAGATATATTACATCCCGAAAATCCTCAATGTCTCTAGCTGGAGTATTTTTTATTCATTTAAGTCCCATGTTTTGGGCTTTTAATGTTTGAAAGCATTTTGTTTTTTTCTTCAGTGTTTTTTATTTTATTACAATTAATTAACAGCATGAGCATGTTGTCTGTGTATTCACATGGGTAATCTGAATAAGGCACCATCCTTAAATCTAACCCAATTACATTTTCTTGACATTATATCCATATTTAATGCAGTTATATTCCCTCCACCCCAAACTGAAGAGAAAGCAGAAGATCAGACATTAGTTTGGCGCTAATGCAAACTGGTGGATTTGTTGTGGGGGTATTTAAGGCTTTCAAAGAGAATGGGAAATGATGAAGAGTATGGTTTTACTGTAACTTCAGGCTTACTCAAAGAACGCTGCAGTCTTTTAACCACCAACTTCTTTTGTTCCTTTTGTACTGTAAAGTTTTAGAACAGCCAGAAGAAGATTATCTCTATTTTTAAACTTAAACATATTAAATATTCCCCACTTTGATCACAACAGTGTTTTTTTAAGTATAATATATTTCTCTCCGGAGTGTTTGACAAATTGAAAACAACAAAGAAGTTAAAACAACACTGCAGCTGAACACAAACAGCATTGGTGGATTGGGGAGAATTGTTTACCTCTCTGAAATACACAGAAAGACCCCCTGGTGCTGCAGGAACACATGCTGATAATCTACCCAGACAATAATCATGTTGGTGTTATTGGTAAACAGTTACGTAAACCACATTTTCTCACATTTTCAACCTTATTTTCATGTCACCTGTTATACAGGTCTGCACATTGCTCCTGAGGAAAGCAACAAATACTTTCTACCATATACAGTACATACACACACACACACACACACACACACACACACACATACACACACACACACACACACACATATATATAGTGCATTAGCATAAATAATTCCTGCATTTGAATTTCTGTAATTTAATTAAACTGATAAAGGTGCCCCATGTAATTATTTTATGTTGCTTTGACAACCATGGCAGTCGTTTTGATGTTGCCTTGGTGTGGATGCAGAAGTACATAAAAAGTTTTTAGATGCCATTGTGGAAACAATTTTCACTGTCAGCCAGGATTAATTCTGAGAAATAAGTGTTGGACGACAGTTGTGTAATGAGTTGTATTTGACTCATATGATTTTATTGTCAGCGAACCAGTCCAAATAAAACAATTTTATAAGTACTACAGTACTAACTTCTTTGTGCAAAAACTTTTTAGTGAGGAAAATTAGAGCACACAGTTAAATCCAAGACTGAAATCTGACTTAATCATAAGTAAATATAAATTGATATGTGAATATGAATTCATATAAATTAATGCTATGAGCATTTGTGGGCCTGTCTCTCTACAGTCTGTAGCTCTGCAGATTTCTACTCTTGGTAATGGAAACTGAAACAGCCTATCCAGTTGTCACAATGTTGTGACAATTGACTTTTACCACCATTGACCAATGGCCACTTAATATATAGTTCATCAAAGGCCTGTTACCTAAAGCTTTAGATTGAATGTGGATTTCCCTACATTCACACATGTCTAAAATGTTGATTCTCTTAGCCTTTCATTTTCAAAAAAAGATGTATAATTGAGTCGTCTCATAATATTTCAGTGGCTCAAATAGAGCTTGATTGCCCACAAGGATGGCCTCTCAGGACACTTCTCTACCGGGCTTTTCTCTCAAGTAGTCCTTATAATGGGGTTGAATTTATCACAGGCCTCCATTAAACACCCCAATTACTATAAGGGCAACAGTAGCGATTTTCCTATGATAGAAGGTCTGACTGGATCTCACCCACTCTGTTTCATTAGAGCAGCGCTCTCCATCCTCTTCAGTAACCCTGCAGGTGCCCTCAGCTATTGTGCTGAAACTGACCCTCACTCTGGTCAGCACACTCTCTCCGCACTACGACTGCACAACAGGAATTAAGTGCTCAAAAATAAATTGATTCATAGCAACAGAAATGCATCACATGACCTTTACAACGCTCATTACAGATCGCGCGCATCACACCGCAAGAACATTTCTGTTGTTTGGACCTTTTGTCTCACTCTCTCTTCCTCTTGCCGTTCTACCTTCTCCAGGGAAATGGTAATTAATTGAAATCATTTCCATGTGTAAGGTTGGCCAGGTCCCTTTTTGCACTGTGTCAATGGGTCGATAGGTATTTGGAGCATACAGTGCACACAGGTGATAAGAACTCAAGTCACACTGTGTTAAATGATTGCCAAAGCAGCAAGTGAGAAAAAAGAATCAGATTCAAGGGCAGAGGAGTTTGTAGAGAGGGAATGAGAGAGAGAGAGAGAGAGAGAGAGAGAAGGAAGAGGGAAGGAGGGGAGACAAGCAGTCCTCTGTGGATGACATTCTGGCAGCGGGGGCTGATGGTCAGTACCCGCAAAATTGAAATATTTCAGGTGATTCAAGGCCGGCCACATTTCTCACTTCTTTTCCCTCTCTCCCTCTCACTCACTCTCTTTCAATTATCAAAAGGTTGTCTGTGGGAATCAAACAGTCTCCTTGGGGGAGTTCATGCGTGTTTCTCGGCACTGTCCTCGCTGTTCAGAATGGGTTTCTCAAAAACGAGGACCACTGTCTTTATGTAGCCTGCCAAACAGTGCTGTATCTTTAAGAGGCCTGTTACATGCTGTTGATTAGTTTTGCTGAGTGGGTATGCAGAGACCAATAAATTAAATATGAATAAATTAAGAATGTACTGTAGCAGAAAATTGCTTGGAAAACAACCACCTCCCCATTAAAATATGTATAGTAATGCCTTTTATGTCTGGCAACGTGGGATTAGATATCACTGTAAATTAACACGCCATCCGACCGTAGTTGAGAACTTTTCACTTTTAACAAGGACTTATAAAAAAAGCATTTACTCTAGTGTGTTCGCTAATTAATTTGATATTCAAATGAGCTTATGTATTATAATTGCAAATATCCCAAATAAGAGTAGTTTGAAAAAAGAGGGATAGTGTCAACAAAGATTGATGAAGCTTGCTTTGAAAATGCCATCTGTTTGGAATGTTTACTTGAGGCGGAGTTTTTGCCTGCATTTACCTCTTAAGAAATGCCTCTGTGGTTGTGTGTCAGCACCTACCCGTGATACCGGCTCTGCTTCTTATTGAAGGGGATCAGGGACATCAGCATGTGAGATGAGCTCCCACAGATAACGTCCCTACAACGTTGGTGTGACATTGTAGCCACATTAGCTCATTACCACAATGTCACAGACAGCATGGTGAGGATGCGTTATGTGTGCTGCGTGTTATGCGGGTGGAGGGAGGACTCAACTGCAGGTATCAGGTCTCTGCAGATGGGCTGATTAATTAAGAGAAGCTCCATTAGGGTTATTGAGATGCAGCTCTCTAAGCCCTAGATGAGGAGACGCTGGGTCTGGCACGGGTGGGAGACCAGAGGGGGTGCATTTTCAAACCCTCCTTCTCTATTCCCCACCCTGAAGTGACATTAGAAGCTCCTGCACAACTGCAAACTCCTGGAGTCACTCAGCGGGCCGCATCTCTGCATTCCTCCATGCCTCTAACTCCACGATCTAAAAGAGGCAACCAATTTTTAATTCCTCCTCTCCTCTATCTCCACCCCTGTGCCCATCTGTCAGGCTACACTACTGCAGAGGAGGAAGGCAAACACCTTGTTCCAACTGGCCGCCTTTCTAATTTCCTGTGCCTCTCCGGCTTGTCCCAAACAAACGCCCCTTTCTCAGCCACCATGCTACCCTGCATGTCGTGCACACACTCCCATTTCGGAAGAAAAGTTTGCCAGATAGAGATCTTTAAAAAAAAATCAATTTTACGACAAACTAAAGTGTGGATGTGCTGGCAAAGAGGAATGTGAAGATATCAGGCCCATCCGCTCATTTCTCCAACCAAGTTTTTCTCCCCTTTTTTAATCTACTAAATTTCTGCTCTCTTTCACTCTCTCCCTGAGGCCTACAGATGCACTCCTGTAATTTACTGCAGGTCACATTCCACCAGCACAATTCAATTTGAAGATTTCTCTCTCTGTCTCTCTCTCCCTCACTGATATAATGAATTAAAAGTCTGGCACAAGAAAATGAGGGCCATATGTTGAAATCCCATCCCTGCTACTGACACGGCATTAGCTGTACAGGAGGTTCTCCAAACAGACCTTATGCAAATTCACTCCCCAGCTTTACGAGGGGGGTGGGGGGGTGGGTTGGTGTTGGGATTTTTTCAAAGCAAATAAATCATTGTTATCTCCCAAGTCCTTTTCGTCGACAATGGATCAGTTAGACCTGTGGTAGCTGAAAGTCCATTTTGTTGTAGTACAATCTTGCACATCAGGTTGTGGATATGATTCATTGTGTATGGGTAATAAACATTGTCATACATTATAATTATTTAATGGTGCAATCCATCAAAAGTGACCATGGACAGATGTACAGGGAACTGAAAATGAAGCTACTGTGAGCTAACTTTCCTCTCTGTTCCAAACATGAAAAAGTGCTTGATGTTTTCTACAGCTCCATCCGGTGGCATCTCTTAACTGACAGATAATTTCAGACTAAACAAACTATTAAACTATTTTTATACATTGTTCATTCCAGTCCACTAATTTAAGTAAGCGACTTTCAGTGATATTTCATATACCAGCACTGAAACTCACAGTTTTGAAGTTGAATTGTGCGAACGCTTCTGATTATCACAGTTGTCCTGATAGTCAAAACAACAGTTTTCTTGTTTGTGTGCTGTTGCTTAAATATTTTATGTTAAAATCTAAATAATACATCATAAAAATTAATACAATTAATTTTTCATCCTGATAATATGTGCCCCAATTGTTATACATCAACATTTTGCTATTCTAAATACTGCTCAATTAATGTAATGCAAAAAGCCACGTACCATATGCACCAAAGACAAATTACACACAAATCAAATAAGACCAAGGGTGAAAAGTAATACAGTCCAAATAACGTTTAGAAAAGTTAAAAGGCTCCGGCCTACAGTCTTCCTGAAATTCCTACGTATACACACTCACATTTCCTCTTGCAAATAGGAGGATTGTAATACAGTTTCTGAGTTCTGCTTGACTATTTTAATATTGTATCCATCTTGGGGATTATTCTCTCTTCACTAGAGAGACCAGTGCTTGAGTGGTGCAGTACTCACAGCATCCCCTGCTGCTCTCAACAAGATTAGAGACCCTGCACTTTGACTCCCAATCCTGCTCTCTTCATGGTGTCGAAACACTCAGTGCGCCACTGCTCACAGTCATAGCATACAGCTAACATTAAAGTCCCCTCGTCCCACAGTTTTATTTATTTGTGTCTAACACCTGTAGGAACATTTCTAGGGAATTGTGGGTCACGTATGTTGTGAACATGAGTCACTGCAAGTTATTTATTGTTGGATATTTTATTTGTAACGGGCAACAACAAAAATAACTATTAAATCACAACAGCATTATTTGGCAAAAGATTACAGTGATCAGTAAAGTGGAAGAGTAGACAACATACCCACATTCTCAAATACAGACAGACTGTGGAAAATCTGAGGTCAGGACAGCTGTTGGATGCACTGCTGTGGCATTAATTTAAAGTGGTGAATACTATGTTCTGTTTGGAGACTGCGTTGAATGACACCATTGCAAAACGCAGAGCTAAAGCTATTAAACCCTGATACAACCAATACATTCTTCACAAAGCGACATATGCTTGAACTGCTTTTATTCTCTAATAGCATTTCAATGTGCTTCAAGATGACTTGTGAGCCTTTTCTTACATGTCATGAGCAGGCAAATCGATATCATGCCATGCAGGGCTCTTACAGTGATGAGTTCATCTGTTCCAGGTCCAGAAAACTAAAGCAGCATGTTGTGTTTCTTTCACCTCTTTTTTTAACTAAAATCTCTGTGAGCCTGAGGGCAGAGGGACAAAAACCTAGCAGCTCATCTTCACAAGAATAGGTCAGTGTGTAATTCAGAAAGGGCAATATAACTATTAAAAGAGTAGTTCACCCAAAAATAATTTTGTTATTATTTACTCAGCCTAATGTTTTCCTAAACTGTATAACTTGTGTTTCATCTTTTAAACACAGAAGAAAAAAGAATGTTGACACTGCTTTTAATTTTTCGAATAAATGAAAGCAAATGGAGACTAGAGCTTTCCAGGGATCAACATTATACCTAACGTTTTTTTGCCCAATCCAACTATTTATGGGTGAACTATTAGTTTAAAAACATTCTTCTAAGGAGCCTAAATTACTCATAAAGTCTTTTCACCTATCTCTTAAAAACACATTCACAGTTTAATATGAGTGAAGACAGTACAGTTAAAGTTGTTTAGTCTTTACTTTGGACTTGTTGTAAAATGGTTCTAGCTTAAGAGTCACTCTAGCGGGCCCACCACACCTCAGCGGACCCCTGGAACAGCGTTCCTCACCTTTGGCACTCAATACGACCACTCAAGCAAGTCTCCCTGCTGAGGCCTAGCTGCGTTTTTTAGCCCGCAAGCCAAAGCCTGGATTGGTGGAACGGTGGATGGAAGTGGCGGAGGGGCGTGGGGACGAGCTTTCGCGCCTGCTTGAGTTGGAAGCTACAGCGGCTGCATCTGCTGGAGACGATGGTTTGACACAGGATCCCGAGATGGTGGAGACCTTGCTGTAGCTCTTTGTGCTTGGCTGAGCAGGGGGTTTGTTACCTGTGTGGGACTGCAAAGATAAGACACTCTCATTCATCTCACAAAAGCGCAACACACCACACTCCTGGACTGCGCTGTGTGGGGTGTGACAGCGGTTGGAGCAGGGTTATCTTGGCACCATCTAGTGGCGGTTTAGGGAACAAGCATATCGCTTCTCAAAAATTCCAACCATGGATTTTTAGTCATGAAAAAGCCAGGATTTCTTTCACATAGCTTATAAATGACAAAATATCTCACTTTGACCAAGTACAAATACTAAGCAAAACTGCAAAGCAGTCAAATGCAAAGCAGCAGGTATGAATTCTGGTGTGAATGACTGACTGACTGACCTGTGCAGTGGATGTGTTGAGAGTGTTGCAGGTCTTTGATGCAGATACACTCTTCTTAACACCATTAGAGGATGAGGCTGACACTTTTTTCCTTAGAGGCTGTGGGAATGAATTATATTTAATATATATCCAAAGCATTTAAAATCCTTATTCAGCCATATTGGTATTGTGCAAGTGCAGCTCCTACTGGAGTGTATGTGCATGTTTAATAAAATATAACATACTAGTGTATGTAAATAATAAAATAGTGTTCTAGTGTATGTTTTAATAAAATATGTCAAATCTGCAATAAACTCAAATGTACAAAAAATACAAATGTTTTAGCTGTCATGGTTTAAGGCATGATGCACAGAAAACCCTCTTTACACTACACTTAATTATTTAGCAGAAGACTTTAACCAAAGCGAGTTACAAATGAAGTTACATTACTTAGCCATGCCTATATTCACAATTAAATAGAGCATTAAATAAAGTATTGCATTTATAAATAGTCACTACATAAAATTAAGGGACACGTTTTCATGTGACCCATTTTCATTTCAAACAATTATATTTCAGTGTTTTAATTGGTGTCAGTGACCACTCAACACTCAAAAATGGAACAGTGTAATTAATAATGTTCAGGTTGGTGCAGATACTGTACATGTAGCTACAGTGGGGAAACCTGCTCTCTCCTGCAGATTTTAGCATCAGACACACCTGCCTAAAAAAGTCAATCTAAAGATCTTGATTATACGGCAACTGGATTATACTGTCCTTGCTAATACGGCAACTGGCCCTTATTATTTAAACGTGGGTCTTTCTTGCTGAAGATAATGGGGTGGAAATCTTTTTCCTTTTCCTTTGCCTCTGACATGGTCTAAAATATGCTGATAAAGAAAATGCTATTTTCTGATCTTACAGAAATGCTTAACATTTGTATCTGTCAGAGAGCAGCGTGGAACTATGAAGGTCAGTATCTTGCATTACTGTATACTGCAGGTGCAACTGCAATTGCATATTTATTAAATAACAGCTGGTGCTTTACCGCCTTGTTTGGGATGGACTGCTTGCTGCTGTCTGGGACCTCCTCAGGTGCTGGGGTTACTGAGAGGTCCTGAGATGCTCCTGATCCCACATCCTGAGAGGAACTAAAAAAGAGCCTGTCCAGGCCTTCACTCATCTCTTCAGTCTCTCCGTCCTCTCGTGTGTTCCGGAACTCCCTCATCATTTCCAGGACGTTTGTGCGTGTGGTGGAGGTGGATGTATCCCCCTGTACAACAGTATTTTTTTCCTCTTTGTCATTCACAAAACTGAAGACAGCTAATTATCTTTTTCCTAAATCTATAACATGCGTGCCCTCATTTTCACAGACGAAGGGAGTAATTGAGTCCTCTTACCCAAATCCAAGGGTTATCTAGCAACTCGCTGGCTGTGATGCGGTGAGCTGGGTCAACTTTTAACAGACACCTCAATACATTTTTAGCTGTGAAACATATTTAGAGACAGAAAACAAAACAGTTACAACACTGAAATGTCTTCATGCATAAAGGAGCTGTTTGAATATCACAGACACTCATAACCTGCATCACTAATGGTGCGCCAAACAGGGCTGGAGAAGGTAAGTGTTCCCTTCATAATCATCTCAGAAAGTTTCTCCTCAGAGCTGGCTGTGAAAGGAGGCTCTCCACACAGTCTGCCAACAGAGAGCAACAGTACTGAAGTTCACCATCCCACAACCAACACAGCAACTATATGAGTGCTATAGTGAGCTATAAGTTCAAGTTGGTGGAATTACAACAAAAGAGCTACAGTAAGACTATCTGATTGCATGAGAAAAAAGAGACAAGATCTTCTTACAGCATGTACATGATGACGCCGATGCTCCACACATCACACTGTTGGCTATACTGGTGACCATTAATCACCTCAGGTGCTGGAAGGGCAAATCCAGGTGTCAATAATGAAAGATGTTTGAGGCTTGTGTAACGTCTGATATCTGATGCGTGATGCAGCTGACAGCTTTCAGCCTATACTTCTTCTCAAATGTTATCAGCTTCACTGATACCACTTTAATTAGGTCATCTCCTCTCTACTGCTCAGTTTAATCAGCTCTTCATTTACTTCATTCAACACCCCCCCCACAGTCATTTATCACATCTCAAGTAAATGGAACATATTGGAACATGGAATGTCTGTATGTGAGTGTCTGTATATGGGGATTACCCATGTAGATGGGCGTCCCACAGGTGGCCTGCAGCATGTTCTCACTGCCCACGCCGCCCTTCTGCACAGACAGTCCGAAATCTGTGACCTGAAATCAGAGGGGCCACTGTAGCATTACTGAGATACAATCTTAGCCAACCAACAAAAACAACATTCAAGCTCTACACATTTACAAGAGGTGCTTGCTTTAATTACTACTCTCAGTGTTTTGTGAGAATTAAATTGTGAATCTTTAAAGTAATGAACTGTGGACAGGGGTCACCACTGTGTTAGCGTGTGGCATTTTGATTAAAGTCACACTTTACACAGACTTACAGTTAGTCTATAACACTAATTAACTTATATAATAACTTAACACTAATTATTCAAAATTTCATTTTAAACTCTGTTGAGTCTGAAACTAAGATAGACATCAAATTACCTTGCCATATTGTTTTTCTCCTTCATTTTGCTAGCAACTGCTCTGTTTCAGCAGAACGCATGCCATCTGTTTTGCTCTCTGCCTTAATATTCTCTCACAGATAACCATGAATGATAAGCCTTTCATCAGACACATACATATAATTTGGTATATTTTCTATATTTTTTTCTACTGATATATATTTCTGTTCTCGCGATTCTAATTAGTTTTTCTTTGACATGTTGAGAACCCCTGACTGCAGACTTGATTACTGTATCTCTCATTTACATCTAGATATCAATTAAAATATTTATGGTCCAAACAGACTGTTGCCGTACATCCTGTATACACACAATCACGCTAGAACTCTGTGCTCCTGGGCCATATGAATAATATATACGAGGAGTGTATACAGTTTCATTGGTGCAGACAGGATTAATATCCAGAAGAGATGACCATCTTCTGCCAGATAAAAGCTTTTAATACAGTGCCAGGACAGCGCTGTCTTTGGGCCCCCGCTCTACTCTGATTTATAACACAGCGCTGCCCTGATTCAACCCTCCGCTCCAGGTAGCGGCTTCAGTCGGCTCCCGTCAACGCTCGATTCTGCTGCACGCTGTGGCCCGGCTGGTAATTTGTCTCAGAAAAGCCACTTGTGATTCATTTTCTTTGAGAATGTGATATGAAAGGAGACAGGCAGGAGGGCTGGTGTAATGAGACAGTATTTAAAAAGCAGTTAAAAGGTTTGGGAAAGAAGGACGATGGGAGAACTAAACAACAGAGGAGAATGTCCGGAGGTCCCGCCGCGTTTGAATGCCGTACCACATGCCTGCGCAGAAGTTTTACCGCCTCTCTCACCTTGATATTGACCGTATCATTATCGTTGCCTTGGTGACAACTCTTCACAAGAATGTTTTCCAGTTTGAGGTCACGATGAACAATGTCTGAGAAAGAGAGAGAGAAATGAAGGGGAGAACAAGAGAGCGATGGGTAAGTATTATTCATACAGAACATTCTAAATATGCAAAGGATTGAATCACCGAAAGTTTCAAATATGCTTCAATGACAAACTTAATTATTTTTGCTTTCTTAAAATAGCAGGAAATGTAATAGCAATTTAATGAATATGTCGCACAATTTAGTTTAAATAATAAAATTTAGCCTTATTAGCCCACCGTGCAGGGCCAACGTTTTCTTACCACTTTTACTCATGATTCTTCATTATTGCTTCACACATTTATTGCACATACTTAAATAGAAATGTGGAAATAATCTAATTATAATCAGTGTGTGAGGCTAATATACTGCGCTCCCATAAAACACTCTCTAGTCCTGTATACACATTGCAAGTGGCATCATTAGCTCCACTAGATGTGAGACACACCACCACTCGGGGACTGTTGAATAACACACCTATTAATCAGTATTCCTCCCTTGCTCGTTGTTAATGACTCATTAGCCCCATGTAATGGTGTCTCATTGCCAAGCAACGTCCTAAATTACCTCTAACTGCAGATTTCACAAGAAGGAGAGTGAAAAAGAAAAAAAAGCAAAGCATCTTCAAATAAACCCCTCAGACTCAATTAAAATGGGCTGATATTTTGTCTGACAGTTGTTCATTATTATCCCATTATTAAAATAACCCAGATCCTCCGTAATGGTAGAGGAACTTAATGTGGATGCAATCATCAGAGCGATTATTGGATATTGTTGGGAACAAAGCAATCCAGGTCACTGCATATGACTGTAGCTATATAAACGCTTTTATATAAACGCAATTTGTTCAACAACAGGGTTTAATTCTCACGTTATGTGTTTCTCTGAAGGTAATGCTATTGAAATAATAAACACAGATTGTATGTCTGTAGAAAGCTCAGAATGTGACAATATTGTCTCATTTTTACGTTTGATGTTGTAATAACCTGTTTTACTTCAAGCTTAACTATAGGAATAGGTTCCATTCCTTAGCTGTCATTTATGCATATTCACTGTCTCAGATGCAAGTGTTTTTAATATAAAAATATAACAGTATCTGCTGTGAGAGTGATTTAATTGTACAGGTAAAGCCAGAACTGGTCAGAAATTGTAAATCTCTCAACTGAATATGGTTAGAAAAAAAGTTCTCTTAAAAGTAAATGCCCCTGGAAATCAATTTCATTCCTTAATTAAAGTTAATTCTTGTCACTGGTCTGCAGGGCAAGAAACTATCATTATAATTAGAAAAACTCCCAAACTTTAGAGGGCTTTTTCTGCTTTAAATCAGTTAAAGGCTTATGAGAAATATCAGCGTGTGAGTATCACAGGGAGTGAACTTGGTTTTGTGGGCCTCACCTTTTTTGTGCAGATAAACAATAGCTTCAGCTAAACTTTTGATGATGTGTCTGGTCTCCTCTTCAGTGAAGCTCTTGTTCTTCTGCAGGAGGTGTTTTAGATCACCTCCTTCACAGAGCTCAGTTACCAGATACATCCTCTGGAGAACAACACATGTACACATGTAATGTTCACACAACAAACAAACCCCCACTGGTCACTGTTGTCGAACAGCATTCACTTCACCAGTAGTGTAATTTTGTTCAACAATAGTACAACATATTAGACTAAGAAAAGAAAAAAACTTTAAAAGATTAGAAACAGCGATGACTTAAACACCTTTCTCCTCGCCAGCACTGTTTTAAGTTACTACTCTCACCTTTGGTGTCTCAAAGACCTCCTCCAGATGTATGATATGTTCATGTTTCACTTGTTTCATTATGCTCACTTCCCTCTCCAGATGTTTCACACCAGAAGTGCCTGCCTGCAGGGATACAAAGCACCCAGTAAGAGCACTTAACTCATCCTTGGCAACCATGAGAATGGCTCTCCATCCATCAGCTCTGTCAACAGGTGAAACCTGATGACCAAACACTTACCTTCTCTTTGTTCACCTTCTTAATTGCCCACTTCCTTTGCGTCTCAATGTGAGTGGCTTCGCAGACAAAGCCAAAGTTGCCTTGACCCAATTTCTCCCCAAAGGAATAGATTTTCTAGGGAACCGAATAAAGAGGGCAGCATTAGGTGAGGTATTACACACCCCCCTTCTTCTACAGTGACAGTAAACAACACTGCCGCTCTGACTAATGGGGACAGAATGAGGGTGGGTTTGTTTTTCAGCTTCTCTATACTCCATTAAGTTGAGACCTGAATCCTTAAAGTGGAACTTAATTTTCAAGTTTGCCAGTCTCTGGAGTTTGGGAGAATATAGTATTTCTAATCAAGTTACAAATGATTAAGTTGCTGCCGCAGTTCATTCAATCTCAGGTCTAATTAACTTGATCATTATCTCTGCGCATGCAAGGCTGAGCACTGCCTGCTGCGGATTTGGCAAAGACAGCAGTCAGAAACCTCCAGAGAGGGTGAGGGCAATCAACAGCATAAAGAGGTGTAATTTCCCTCCAGACCCGATGAGGGCGCTAACATATTGCAGAGAGGTCAAACAGCAAAATGCAAGGCCATGACTCTAGTGTAAACAAAAATCTGACTGAAATACCCACAGATATGAAGCCATCTTTCAGTAGTAATCATAATGTTATGGTTATGTATGGTAGTTGTGTGTTGGAACAAATGTAACAAGCCAGCCAGTTTTTTTACCACACAATTTTTTTACATCACTCTTGTTCAAATAATATTGGTTAAATATTTTATAAATTCTATAAATTTAATAAATAAAAAAATGTACAAATAAAATAATAAACCAGAAATAAATGACAAAATAAATTATATAAAATATCTATTATGTAAATTGTATAATATCTATTATATAATATATTTATTTTATATTATATTATATATTTAACTTCACACATCCTGGCAAGCCAGCTTTTCCTTTGGCAGATTTTAGAATTATTTCATTGGATTTGACAATCATTTTAATAAGCTCCCTGTTTCAAATGAAATATTCACAAGTAAAACACTCATAGCACCTCTGGAGAGTTTGTGTGGCATCTCTATACGCTAATGATCATCATTCAGTCCTTGCTTCATATGTATATTAAGAAATGCACCATGTACACCACCAGTCAAAAGTTTAGCATCACTTACTTATTCATTATTAATTCGTTCCACATTTTTGAAACTCATTAAAACTATCAGATAACACAAAGGTAGTTATGGAAATTAGGTCATTAAATTATCTTATGACTAATAAAGATCCAAGAAAAATAAACCATGTTTTTTTATATTTAACGTAGTCACACATTGCCTAGAATTGCAAAAATGTTCTCTTGGCATTTTATCATCAAGTTTCTTGAATCTTCACCCTGTGATGATTTTTATGCCTTAATGAAGGAGTTCCTTCATGTATGCTGGCCTCTTATTGGCTGCTTTTTGTCATTATTTAGTTCAAGTCATCCATATCTAAAACATTTTTTATATTGCTGTTTTAAAATTGTTCTAATATTACACAAATTAATTTCAGTTGGTGTAATTATGTTTATGTCCACAAAACTAATGTCAAACATTTAAGAAAACTACTTCAAATTTAATGACTTTTAAGATGATAAGAAATATTTCAGGCAAGTGATCCTAAACGTTTGACCAGTAGTGTACATGTCTGTCACATTGAGTTCAGACACTCAGGCTGCTGGAGGGTCTGCACAACAGAAACAGTCTTTGCTCAAAAATAACAACATTTATTGGTTATGGCAGTTGAGTGTTGGGAGCTGTGTGTGCTACATCTGGAAAGAGTTCCACCTTTATGCTGGATTCATCCTCAATCCGAGTGTGAGGCACCTTCTTCTCAGCACTGTTTACACGAGTCCACTGGGAAGCCATTTTCTTCTCTGCTCCAGGAATATTTGTATGTGTCATCTAAGAATTAAGTAAATTATTATACTTCAGTATAAATTCATTCACATACTTCATGTTGCAGCAACATTCATTTCAAACATGGAAACCACCACCACACAAGATCATACAAAAGGCTCCTTCAAAACCATATTTCTGTATAACAAATTCCAAATTTTGAAAACATAATAAATGATTAAATATTTAGACAGGATTGATATGTTCACATTGCAGTCAAAAGTAGTAGTAATGTTTCTGGTTTTTGCTAGATGTGAGAAATAGCACAAATCACATGGAATCTGATTTTGGATTCTAATTCAAGCCACTTCCATAAACCAGATATAGATCTGATGTTTTGCTATGTGACCTCAGACTAAACAGTATTACCAAAATTCATGACTTTTATGTCATTCTAAATCAACATGTCACAATTCTGTAGTGTGTACTGCCAGGTACTCCTCTGTACTGTTACTGATGTAGCAATCATTGCTCCACAAAATGTATGTATCTTCTTTCTCCTCATTCGTGTCCATCTTAATGCTTTCTTATGAATATGCTGGCCTCCGCTGCACATCACCTAATAAATGTAAGCCCTTAATGCCTTAACGCTTCAGTGGCCATCATGTTTATTTCCGTATGACAGCGTGCGGCTGTCTAATGTTATTGTTCTTTTATATATGCAGTTCAGTTTAGGGCCATGATCAGTTCACACTGGCATCTGATATCTGCCACATTTAAAAATAATAATATGAACATCCAATCAAAACAAATCTCAGGATCTCAGCCATAAATACAAAATCGCCATTAAAAGTTGCTGTGTGATCGCAGCCTAAGCGTCGCACTCTGAGATTTACTGTATACGTCTCAATCGTAGCCTCTGTTATGTTTGCCGACTGCACCTGTCGCTCTTCAATTCACTTCTCACTTTAAATAAAACCAAGTATCTAAAGTCTCCACACTAACATTAAGCACAATTTACTCAACTTAAAACCATTCTCCAGAGCCAAATTAAATGTAAAGCAATTACGGCGTGATGAGTGGAAGCGGCGAAGTGGATCCGCCACACAGACAGTGATTAAATATTAATGAGGAAGCAGTGTCTTTAACCTCTCCTCTCTCTGTGGAATTATCAAGTCCCACTGACAGCTCCTCTTATAACAGCACTAAATGTCCTATTACTGACCGTCTACCCACTAAACAAAACCATTGTGACATATTCCGGAAACCCCTAATAGCTCAATCAGAGTTATGTGATAAGAGCTGAATAGATCAGAGTGTGTGGCACATCAGGGTTCTCTATTAGCAGGCCTAGGGAGGGGGTCAGTTCATGAACACATAAAATCAGGTTGCTGTCACTTCCTGAAGCAATGGCTTCTGCAAATACAAGCGACTTTTAAATTTACAGGTTTAAAAGAGTGGTTTTGAGGCACCGTAGATTAAATGGAAGGCAAACTGTGTGCTTCAGAAACTGGCTGCCGTTGATGAAAAGCTAAAGCAGCATTTTACTGGTTTAACTCAGGGAAGACGAGACTGTAAAACAGAGATATGCTAGCGCTAACCTTAACAGCTTAGTGAACCAAAAACCAAGACACAACAATAAATGACAATTTAAAAAACACCTGCGGTCATTGGTCTGGACACTTTAGTATACTAACAGCACGTAATGCTAAATGTGACTCAACATACACACAGTTACATATTTTCTATTATCATTTAATAATATTTGGGCTTTTGCCTGATTTAAGTGAGGTAAGCGCATCAGGTCATGTGTTTAACTGTGGATTTAGGAGCTTTTTAAAAAATTCAGCATTTGCAAGCCAGCCTTGTGACCAAAAAAATCATAAAATTACATTAAAGGAAAAGAGCAACCATTTACAGGCAAGAGGGCAATAAGACACACAGAGTCTAAGAGAGACATATTTCATCTGCCTCAGAAAACACACCACCAGCTAAGTACCAATCCACAAGCCTTCCAGATTTCTGGAAGCACTCACTGTAAAGTAATTATGGCAGATAGAATGTCAGCAATCGATTCCCTCACATTTTTCATTTCTATAACTGTAAAAACCCATTAGTGCATGTTTACTGATTGTTTATGGACAAAACATGCATTGTTTTCACTGAGTGAAGAAGACACAGCGTCTCTTGCTTGAGCCCCAATTAAATGTGGCATTGGTATAATGCCTGAACAAACAAAGATAATACAGGACCTGGACAGAGTTCTCTCCTCTAATCTCACTGTGCCCTCTCTCTCTTTCTGTTTCACTTTTGCTGTCTCTCCCTTTCCTTCTTTTCTTCCCCCTCTATCATTTTTGCTCATGCTATTTTTCATTGTCCCCCTTCTAAATTGTGGCCATACAGAAAATGTTTTGAAATTGACTCATCAATAAAGACCAATATTTAACTGAGCAGTTTGTTTGCAGAGACTGTATATTACAGCATATATTAATAAAACATTGTAGTTTCCTTTCAAGCAGGTTGGTCGTTATATGAAGTGTATTGATTTGTTTGTTTAAATGGACAAATCGATGATACACAAAAGCAATCTGAAGTCTCAGAGGAAGCAGTTGGCCCCTGCTCTCCTCTTAGTAAAGATTTGATTCTTTTCATCTGCAGCTTAATTATTCATTGACAGCTGCCTTTGGTGAAAAATGATAAACCTCAAAGTCTTAATGAAGCTTAGAATTACATTACCAAGTGATAGAGTGCCTGGCTTGTCTAGACTGCTTACAGTATTGGAGTCATTAAACCTCATAATGATAATTTACCTGAGTGCTTCACCTCACCATACAACATAATGTTTTCCTGTTTAACATGTAGTTTAGGTCTGTAATGGACTGCTATTTGATATAATCTAACCACTTATGAAAGTGCAATGGAAGGTGAGCTTACTGTATCAATAAACCTATAAATGATTCATTACGTATAAATATGTCTTGTCTTGAAAATCTAATCCAAGATATCATAACCATAATGTGTCTGGAGTTGATCGCCACCAAGATATTTCCTGGTAGTGTATACTACCAGTAAAGGAGAAGGTTAAGTAATGTTTGATTAGCGCCCAGAGTTTAAACAAATTCTGAAGGGAAAGTACAGCATTAGGTTGATTAGTTTCTCTGAGGACTAGGCCACAGACATGTTGCTAAGATACCCCACTGCGTTAGGATGTCTAATAAAGAGCCGCACCACAATTTTGCTATCAAACTCACTCCATAGTGAGACCTATAATGATGTAGACTAAGCCTGTGCAGGAAACATCTCCTAATTCCCAGTATCACTAGAATAAACACACAATCTGTTCAACGTACAAACTGTGTGTAAAACAGATGGCCTTAGTCATTTTCAAAAGTTCACGGATTCCCTCAAGATGCTTCTTTAATCTTCTGAATATGTGTAAATCTTTCTGGGTACTGGATTTCTTAACAGGCAGAACCCAGGTGGTCAAGTTGGGAAACATCACCTCATCCATAAAAATAATTAACACCAGCACTCCACAGGGCTTTCGCCTCAGCCCTAATTATACTCGTTATTCAACCATTCACTGCATCTCTACACACTACAGCAGCATCATCAAATTTCTTGACGACAACACCATTATGGAGTTAATCAGTGATAATGATGAATTCACATACAGAAAATAATCTTTGTGGGACAGGAGGATGTTTTAAGAACAATCAAGTTTTAAATGCCAACTAAATGATGATGGGACCTTTGTGAACTTCCAAAAACAAAGGACATCCCACGGCGGAATAAATGATTCATCTGTAGCAATTATTTACAGTGATGCTTTAGATAGCAAATATCTCAGGTTCACCTGGATAACAAACACTCCATTTCTGCAGAGCCAGGTGAAGTGAAATGTGCAAATACACCCTAATGAACATTTACAATGGTATTGTGGGAAGTGTTCGGCTGGAATGCATCACCAAATGGACACTGACCACTCACAGAATAACAAACAGGAGAAACAAAATGGCAGCTATGAGAATCAAATTCTCACTTGTCAACTAACAAAGCCAGACTTTTTTTGATAGTGTTTGTTTACTCTAGAACGTGTATGTGCATAAACTGGACAGTCTGAAAATGCTGTTTTCAGTGCTTCTCAGAGCTGAAGAAGCTAGATTTATAGGGGCATAACCAAGATGGCCACTGAGTTAGTCTTAATGACTTGCCTTAAAGGGACTTTGAAGAAAGCCATTTAAATGCTAGTCGTACAAAAAAACGGTACAAAGAATTACATCCATCTGAAACTCTCTACTATCCTGGCTTTAAACCTTTTAGACTCTTCAGGTTTGTTCTGTTATCTTCCCTTTGGTGTAGCTTTATTTTCTAAACTGCATGGACACAGCAGAAAGGAAAGGTCTTAATGGAATAGCCTGAGATTTGGACAACATTCTTTAATGTGGGACTACTTGCAAGCCTTTTGAGAGGCCCTAAATTTACTGCACTGCAGAAATCCATTGTTCTTTTAATGATATGTGAAATATCAAGTATTATTATTATTATTATTATATTATCAAGTATGTTATTCACTTTCAAAAACAGCATTCATTGTCCACAGATTCACTGTGTGCTGTAGTCAGAGCATCAGTGTGATACAGCACTCTAGATTGAGGTGTGTGTAGTTTTAAAACCAGAGCTAAAAAAAGCGGACAGCAAGATTTCTTTTAAAATACAGTCAGTTTGGAAGAACAAATGCAATATAATTTTAAAGCCGCAATATACAGTTCCAATGTAGAAACATTTGGCCTTGAAGCTGAATTAGAGAAAAGCGTGAATGAGTCGGTCAAATTTATTTAAAAGCAAAACAACTAAGCTAAAAAGTAATCTAAAACATAATCATCCCAGCCAGTTATTAGAGCTGAAAACAAAACCGTATTCCAGACAGTTAACTATTATAAACATGACAGTGTGAAATGATGCCTCATGATAGATAGAATAACTCGCTATATTAAAGCAATAAGCTGTGAGCCATGCTTTACTCTTTGTGCAGAGTTTGACAAGTCTGCATTTAATGAATGATATTACAATGTCGCATTATTTTTATTTGTATGCTGTACAGTTCATTATATAGCAGAGCGATGTTTTGTATTGTTTTTGCTTTTTCACCATTTATAAATAATATGTCTTTTTCTTTAATCTGTTGTTTCCTTGAATAATATCAACATTGAATATTTTTTGACAAATGGTAAGAGAAAAAAAATTAAGATAAATATATGCATATGTATTGTTGGTCAATATCACACATGCATAGAATCTTGATTTATGAGCTCACTGATGATGACACAACCAGACTACAGCTGATGTGCCTGTCCTGTGGTTAGAGACATTTTTACATTACATTAATGCATTTAGCAAGACGCTTTTATCCGAAACAATTTACAATGTATTCAAAGTAAACAATTTATTAGTACATGTGTTTCTCTGGGAATCAAACCCACAACTTTTGCACCAAAAAACCAAAGCTTTACCAGCTGAGCTACAGAAACACTAGCGGAAATGTATATATAAATATAATTATTATGCCACAGAGGTACAGAGTACAGTAACAGAAATCCCTACTTGATTCATTAGCTTCTACTAATTTCCCCACAGGGGATTAATAGTGTGTCTATATGTCAGTCTATCTATCTATCTATCTTGATCTTATATTCAGTAGCCACATGACACGACACAGTCACGAGAAACTGGCATCTTACAGGCATGTTTTCATTGCAGGGGAGGAAAATCAGCAACTAAAACCGTCTGAGAAAGACGTGTCTCTCCTTACAGAACAGACTCAAGCAGTGTCTACCACTGGGCACTCGGGTTACGCCCGCCATTGTGGAAAAAACACAAGCAGAGAAGTACCTAAAGCAAACAGACTTAAGGGAAATGCTTTAGGCTACGCGATACTTACTTGTAAAGCCAAAATAACTCAGTATGAATTACTGTTTAATCTGCAGAAAGCAGCATGAGGAGAAAAGTTTTTTAATAGTAATATACTACATACTTGAGTTACATAAGGATCACTAAGACCAGAAAAAAGTTGCCTTAATAATGCCTTAACAGAAATGTATGACATTCTCGTGTTTTTTTGCCACATTTAGTGCATTGTTGATAGAATGATAAAATTAAGGTGTGCTTAATTCTGATTTAACTCCTTCTTGGTGTCTGTCTGAAACACACAGACTTATGGTACTAAGCTTTTTGTAGGACAACATGAAACCTGGCACAGCAATGGCAACCAATATTCATTAGCTTAAAGCCAATAATTATTTAAATCTCGTGCAAGTAGCAATTAACTCCCTGTGACCTGTTCCAGCTAAATATAATTGTCTGGCATAGAACCTGCATAATAATAGATGTTTTATTGCTCCCTTATGTTTCAAAACACCCACTATTGCCTGGGTATTAAGTGGATGTGTATGCTGAGTGTACTACAATTACAATTATTCAGCTTGATCACCTCATTCAGATAAAAAACGTAACATAACAAAAGTGGAACTATCACATAGTTCCGATTTCTAGAGAAATTGCCTTTCGGTTGTTATTTTAATCGAAATCTCATTCCTCGCTTTTTATGAACAGCTGTTAGCAAACTAAAATCTCTTGTAACTTGTTGGCGTGTTAAAGTTCCAAATACCATTAAGGGAACAAACCAAAACATTACATCTACTTACACTATCGGCTCATTTTATTTTCAGCGGAAAGCTGCCTTTACACAGACATCAGTGAGATGTGAAATGCGCCGCAGAGCCGGACCACGTTGCCATAGCAACAGCCAGCGCTTGGCCAACTCGCTTCCTCTTAAAGCTTCCGAGACGTGAACGGAACGCGCGTTTGTGAACGTAACTCACCTTACAGTGGAGTTGCTGCGTTTGCAAAGCCGCTTTCCTCTGTTATATCTCTTACTGGTCATCGAAATTCCTAGTGCAAGACAAGTTCAAATATAACAAACTTTCCTCCCTCGAGAGGGAGAGACGGAGGGAGGCGGTAGGGGTTGGACACTACGGTACGGTGTGAGGGACACTCACTGTACGAGACACCTGCACGCAGCAGTTACGCCAAAGCCAACGTAACTAGATACGCGCCGCATTCAAGAGCGGCACAAACATTAAAAGCTGTATTACTATTTATGTGTTATGTGTTACTATTTGTTTAAACATTTACATATTGTAACTTCTGTTACAATGTTAATGTTTTTTAACGTTTTTATTTATTTTATTTGGTTGATTTGTTTATTGTTTTTTGTTTGTTTATCATAATACACAATAGACCTACTAACTAGCTGTATTTGTAATTTTTAAAGCAAAAAAAGTAAAGAAAAAATACGTAGCACCGCAACAGCGTGTATATTTCCGTTTGTATATAAGTATGACCGAGTGAAACTTCTACCATACGCATTTTGTTGTAGTTTTGTTTGCAAGTTGCATGTGCTAAATGTGATCAAATCGGTCCATTATTTGCACCTCACTATGTACTACTTACTACTGCTGAACGCGCAGGACTTCACGAGTCAAAAAGTGTGTTTTTAGTTTGATCATCACGTTACTAATAGAGATTACAAGTATTTCAACTGGTGTTTGTCTCCATCTAGTGGATTATATGATGCTGGGCGATTCTAAACAGCTTTCGTTTCATTGACTTGCATTGGCTTGTTTCTCTGTTTCTTTTTATTATGCATCATAAAATAAATGTGGAAATGTATCACTTTATAATGGTAATTTTCATTTGCACTTGTAGTAAAAAAAAGTCCATACATGTAATTGAACTGAAAAAAATACATTACAATACGCTAATCAAAACGGCAGCCATTAATTTCCCTTGTCACTCCAGCAAACAGATTGATGTTGTTTTCATTACTATTGGATGTAGCTGCCACTTTTGTTTCAGTTTGTTAAGTAGCTACATTAGTCAGTTGTTACATTGCTTAATCTTCAAATAATCAACAACAATGAAAACTATTGCTTTGTAAGAAATAAAATGAAACAAAAATACAAAATTCCACTGTACCTACAGCTGAAAAATGTTTTTTTTTTCATAAATTAGTTAATATACAACAAACACAACCTAGTGAAACAAATTATACTAATTAAACATTTTAACAAATTTGGTTGTGATAAGTTTAAAACCAAACCTGTTGAATAGATGTAAATATGGTTAATGTTGTTAATATAGTTTAAATAATACACACTTTTTTATTTAATAAACATTCAAAGGCACTTTTTACAATGTTCTGAACACACATTTCATATTGTCCTGGTGACAACAAAACATTAAACAGTCTACACTGTTAAAGATAAATTGAAATGTTGTATTTAATAATGTGTGGAATCTTCTCCACCGAATGCTTTCTTTGCCTGAAGCAGTACTCATTTCACTATTCCTCCCTGCAAAACTCTCAAAATAACAACATTTTTATTAACATCTCTCTTTAAACAGCTCATATTAATAAATTATTTTCTGGGCTTTGTCAACCAGCTTTTACAGAGTTTTAGAAATATTCAATGCTTCATAATGCTTCAGGACAGCCATTCTTAAGGCGACTGGCAGAATTATCACTACTTCACACTCTGTTTGTAGACAGCGTGTCTGCAGTTGTGGATGTATTCTTCTCCACTAACATGCATCTCTGTGGTTTAAAGGTCCTCAGACTGTTTTCAGAGCATGACTAGCTTGAACAACTATTTCTTGCACAATCTTAGTAACCAAATTTTGTCTATATGTCACCTCAAGCTCAGTCTCATTGATCAGAACGTGTGACCCCAACTTGTCTGTAAAAATCCTTAGCTTTTACATACTCCCTAGGTTCACATACTCCTCCCAACCTAGACTTTGAGTTTTTAAAGGTATAGTGTGTAACATGATATTTACATACTTTTTTAGTAATCCATTGATGTTAGAGTCAATTATTTTAGGTCAGAGAAGTAAACATTTTGCCTTATGACCATTATCAAGCATGAAAACAATTTGTTTGACCCTTTTTGGAACACAAATTACACCTGTGAACAATCTGATCAGTTCAGTTAACTATTATTAACAAAATATTTGTGTTAATAACTTTTGGAGAGTGTGTGTTTGTTTGTTATTGTTACTTGGCTTAGGAGGAGGCCACACACACTGTGTAACTGATGTTGAAATCCAGGAAAATTCAAAGGATTCAGAGACCTTTTCCTGGAAGTTTACATGAAGAAATGCTGCAGTCCATTTATTTCTTTTCCATACAAATGTAATTATATACAAAATGTGAGCATGAGAGCTCCATAGGAGGAGTGCAGGAGAGTTTAATTTTAGGTCCTTTGCATAAGTTAGAAATTTCTTAGAAAACCTTATCACCACATCTAGACAGATGAAATTTACTCAGAATTTGTTGTGCATTCCTTGACGCAGACTCGGTCTTATGCCGTTTAAACAATTTCAGAAAGGAACGGAAAGAATGTGTGGTCCCCTTTGAAGAGAAATGCCAAAGCTTAAAGAGTTTTAAAGTATTCACCATCATGCTCACTAATGTTCAAAATATCATCAAGACATCTACATGTGTCAAATTAAACATTTAAACTATTTAAGCTTAAATTGCTTTGGTTTTACCACTCTTCCAACACTCACACAAAACAAAATAAAAAAATTTGAATATGAATGTATTAAAGAAACTCAAGGTTTTTTCTCTACACTAAGAAAACCCCATTTAGAGTATTAAATGCAGAGAATGATGGTGTAAAATTGGCACTGTGATAGCCAATGAGCTAATACAGAAAACCCAATGGGGTTGTATACACATGCAATCATTTGTCTTATTTGACCTAACATTATTTATAGCTCATGCAATACTGTCAAAACCTTAACCGTCACTAATAATACACTATGTGACGTTCTCAGCAACATGGGATCTCCCAGTGGTACCTTTTTGAATTTGCAGTATATTTCCAAGAACATTACAACAACATCACTGTAGGTTTAGCGAGGACAACTCCATTACTGATTGAATGAAGACTGACTCATTTCTTGGCTTTTTGTGTTCTGCAGTCAAACAGACTTTCTCCTCTTGCCAAAGACATTGTTAATGAGCTTGGCCATGGACTTGGAGCCACTGTACCGCCTGCGGTCACCTCTGTGCTTGAGCTGTTCCATCACATGGCGGATGAGCTTCGTGAAGAGGTTGGCGATCTCCAGGTAGTTCTCAGCTGCTGACACCTCCTGGAAGAGGCATTTGTTTTCCTGAGCCAGGGAACGGCCCTCCTCCTCACTCACCTGACGGCTGTGGCATAAGTCTTGCTTGTTACCCACCAGGCAGATAGGAACCTCCCTGTTTGTACCAAATAACATCAGATCATCTGCTTTACAATTAAAGCATAGCTATATACAATAATGTTTAGACAAAATAGACAAAATTTGGTTACTAAGATTGTCCAAGAAATAGTTGTTCATGCTAGTCATTCAGTTTCAGTTTCAAAATGTATTAAGACTGGATGCAAAACATCTAAATTTGATTCTAGTTTCAGGCTAATAATTCTACAATAGCAGTTTGGCTGATTTAATTTAATTTATTTATTCCAATGCCCTAATTGGAAGTATGGTTATGAAAATTACCATCGTACATGGAACCCTTTCACAAGAGGCATTAAAAAGAGTCATTCAGTTGTGTGCGCTCCAACAAAGGATTGCTTCAGTTTAAATACTGAGGAAATTTATGAGGCCTTGTGTTGGGAGACAAAACTGAAACTCTGCAATAAGTATAACTGCTTGTTGCCATGTTTGTAAAGTGTCAAAGCTTGTAAGCCAATTTTTGAAGAACATGCTGGACTCTGACCACCCATGTATGATCTCATCGCCTTGATTCACAGATCTAATGGGCTCCAGATGCCCTGTCTCCCTCTCTCACTTACTATTGTTTCAGAAAACTTTCAAATGACAAATAACCAGTGAAAGTCTAAACCATCCAGACATTTAAATCCCACAATAAATGTGGTGAAGTGAAACAGACAGTCAGCTAAGACCAGTGATCATGTTGAATTATTAAAAGCATTGCAATCTTATCATCATGGACAAAGCTTTTATGAACATGTTCCATGTGTACTTTGTGTTATCTCTGTGTGTGCTAATCACCTACACAATTTGATTTTAGCCAGTTTGCCTTTTACAGATGTGCTCAGTCTAATCAGTAAAACCTTTCCTCCCCTACTGCAAATGGTCCACATTAATTCATTAAAGCTCCATCGTCTTTTTCCAGCCAGCATTAGAGAAAGGTCAGTGGGTTACAGGGGAGAATCTGACTCACCCTTTGCAGGTCTCTCTGCGGCTCTCTTTGATCTGCGCCAGGATGTTTTTGGCATTTAGGAAGGATGTGCGGTCACTGATGGTGTACACCACCACGAAGCCATCAGCCCAGTCCACTGGTTCCTCCAAAATGCATCTGCTTTCTCCACTCTGCCAGGGGGTGATAAAGAAATGCAGGGGTTCCGGTCAAAACTAAATGCTCATTGAGCAATTGGATGAAAAGGAACATCAAAAAAGGCACTTGGTTCTGGGGGAATTACTACTGACCCCCTCCCACATAGGGTCAGTGTGGTATTGGAGAGCAAACCAAACACAGTACAAGCTCTGGTTCTAAAAGCTGGTTTTGTATCAGAAGATGTGATAGCAAATGACTGACTGCCAATGCTGGATGCATACATGAACACTTAGTTACAGAATAGAAATGTAGTCATCCCACAATTTGGAAATCAAAGTAAAACAACAACTACTGAAGTAAAAGTTCCCAGATGCAACAGCTGTAAGCTGTGAGGCTCAGTTTTCAAAGGCATCACACTGTATACCGAGCTTGAGGGAAAGATCATAAATCCCATTGGAACACAACATGCATTTCCCATATGATGCAGTATATCTGGACATGTTGCCCTGTGGCGGAGCTCGTATGAGAGTAGCCCTTATGAAAGGATAAACACATACCTGCGAACATGGATCAAAGACTTCCAAGTTCAACTGTCTTCCATCAATGGAAAGCCTTTTATGGTATAAGGAGTCTGAAACAAACAGAGTTGGATAAAATACCCGGTATTACAACAAAAGTGCACACCATAAAATCTGATCCCTGAAATGAAGAGAGGATTGTTAGACGGTTATATAAAATTCAAGGGCATTAAAGCAGGGACTGAGTGCATGTGATACACATGTAGTATTACTGTGTGCTTCAAGAATCTTTGATTACATGGCCAAAATTAAGGGTTAAACCTTTATAAATAAGAGAATAGGAAAACACAAAACCTGCTTGTACATAGAGACAGAGATTTTACAAACAAAGCAAACAATGGAATAAATATAATACCCAATAAAGCTTTCTTTAAAGGCTCTAGGGCTTTCTCTCATATTTTTGAAGAGAATGTTTACTTGCAAAGAACTTGAAACATTTTGCTTTACTAAATCTGAATTCTCTTTCTTTTAAAAAAAAAAAGATTTATGTCCACCTTGTACTTATGCGCTGTATGTGTTAAACAATACAAGAACAATGCAGCTTTGTGCTGTGTCCCTGTAACAGATAAAACCCACAATCACATGTAACCTTCTGACTGGATAAGAACTTGCATGTGAGATTATACTTACTGGCATTTGATGCATATTCTCCTATGAATCGTTTGGTCAGAAACCTCACCAGAACAGCTGAGGACAAGAGAGGGGAGAGATTGAGTATTGAGCTGTTGAGACTGACTCATGATGTACAATAAATGACTGGGATAAAAGTTTGAAACAAGAAAAGAGGGCAAGTCAAACTCCAACTCACCATCAAAGACTTGGCTACATTACTGTAAGCGCTGGTGTATATCTGGCTTTAAGAGAATCATTACATTTATGTATTTTTATAAGCCCATTACCTGGTGTATATTAAATATCTGAGCCATAAAGCTATGCTGACTCATTCAGCCATTGATGTCAGGGCTTGAGTTTCCATAAATATACGCTTAAATACACACAAATACACGCTTTGTAGCAGCCTCACGAAAGTTGCTTTAAATCATCTCAAACTAAGATCCCTCAAGCAGTCAGATTCAGAATTGAGACCATTTTCTTCACAAACTCTAGGATCTGCAACAACAGACTTTGCTTGATGTTCTGCTCTGGTTGTGTCCCGGTCACTTGTATCAGAAGAACCCCCCCACCCCCCGTCACACACTACTGTCAGTGTTTTTGTCCCAGGGGAACATATAGAATCATCGTTTCCCAACCACTTAATAGTTTATTAGCGCAGGTATGCAGCCTGAAGGGATAAATGTTCTTATGCTGCAGAGTGGAACAAAAAATAATCTTGCAACAATTTCAACAATTACTTCCATCTTACAATCATCCATTTTAATTTCCCTCTCGGATGATTTGTATAACAATGACCTCACTGCTAAAATCCACTCCAGTATACAAAGTACTTTCACAGTGTTTTTAAAGGGCAGACATAATGCCTTAGTGTATCGTGAATCGCTTACTCACACACATTGCAACAGTACAAACGTGGATGATTTCCAGCTAATCTGAGTACCATTCAGTAAACACAAGTTAAATTACTGCTATGACAAAGTTCTGAAGTTTAAAAATATTTAAAAGATTAAAATACACACATTTACACAGAAAGAAAGTTGCTTGCGTACATGTAGTGCACATGTGATGTAAGCTATGAACTTTGAGGGCTGTACACTTACCAGATTTTCCTGCTCCCTCACTGCCCAGCAGGGCCAGTTTGATGTCATTCATTGCTGTAGACTGCGGCCCCTGTTTGTGGTGCTCCTCTATGTCCAAATGATTAGACAGTCCCGGTCTCTACACTATACTATTTACTCTGCTCAGAAAAGTGGTGCCCCCTCTCTCTCTCTTCCCCTCTCTCTCTTTTTACCTCTGTCTCTCACTTTTTTTCTTTTACTCTCAGAGACACTACTTTTCTCTGTCTCTCCTCCCACTGCTCAGTGCTGAGCTGCCACAAGGTCATTTTACCACAGAACACAGACGGGATTCCCTTTGATAGTTAAAGTTGTGCAGCTAAGTGAAAAGCTGTGGCTCAGTGAATTAAAGCAAACTGCTTTGTGGTCTTATGAACCACATGCCATTGCCACTCTGGTTTAGATTAGAATTTCTGTTAAACATTTGATAATCTCAGTTTAGAACCATTGTGTTTCTACATGAGTGTTTTTATTGTTTATGGGACAAAAGCAAAACAAAACCAGCCGTCCAGACTTCATGTTGCTAAGATTCCACAGCTAAACATTCCAGCTACACTGTTTTGATTGCTTATATAATGTCTCAAAAACATCCTTGTGTAAAGTATACAAGTAGCTAGTCTTATACTAAAATTGAAGTTTTGGGTCAGGTATTTACATTTGGATACTGAGTGGTTGGCAAAGATTACTAAAGTACACTTGATGCTGTAGATATCTCTCAATTATCAGGGCAGACATGTTAGTCTCAACAGCAAGTCTGCAGTGCCAACACACGATTCAGCCAAGAATGTCAGCCATATTTTGATTGCAGGGATCAATTCCTTATGAAGTGGAGAGCGGCAATCAATTTTCCCTCTTTTCCAGAACAGTTCCAAAAAATTGAAAGATGTTCAGCCATCCAAACTTCAATTTCATGGGCTGCTACACTGGTCAGAGCGGCTTTTTCCACAGCTATTTTTTTCTGTCTCACTCTTTTCATTCTTCAGCTGAGTTCACCGCGGTGTCCTATTATTATTCTGTTATGTTTCATTTGATTTTTGTCGGCTGAGGACTCACAGACACTTTAACAATACAAAAGCTCAAAATGTGCCCAGCACCAAAAATATGTGGCACATATCAGGCGTACTCGGTCTCACCATTGAGTAGATTGCTTTAGACAGAGCGGAATTTCATTAAATTGTAACTATAAACAAATCCTGGATTCAGTGAGGCTTAAACACATAGAATCTAGTTACTGGAATTCAGCATAAACTTACAAAGACCTTATCAACATCCAATCACAGATAGGAAAAAACGTGGCTATGAAACAGTGGAAACACTGGTGGATTTTCATCTAAACACTATACATCACTTGACATCACTGAATACTCTTGCATACTCTTGCATATCGAAGAGACTGAATTAGCCAGACAGTACGCAACCAGCAGACATGAAGGCAGGAAAGTTTGACATTATAAAGATCCACTTTGGACGCACAATATTTTCTGTTACCTGCCCTGTGAGGAATTTTGAGATGTGTTTGTTTGATCTATATAACTCTAATTATATACTTGTCTTGACAAACACATCAATCCTTTTATCCAGTACAATGTCATGATAGGTGTTAATATAATGCTTAAAATACAAAACATAAATCATATTAGGTATGTTTGTTGACAACAAATATTTTAAATAAATTAAAAGTTAATTCTCAGTTATGGCAGAGGTTAGCTTTACCAAAGCTCTTCCACCCTGTCAGGCATCCTATTATTGTTTTTGCCAATGTGTATAAATCAAGTTTTAGAACATGAGCTTGAATGAGCTCCTTATACCCTTTTATAGTAATGCTTCCTTAAATACAACACATGCATATCGATTTTGTGAAGGTACAGAGCTCATGAAAGTAGTTCTTGCCCTGTGTGAACTATAGTAATTATTTTTTAAGTGCAGCTGCATGTCTAATCCCCATCAAACAGTGCTTAAATTATTTACATAGGCATGCACAAAAGAATGGGCAAAATTGCCTATTAAAATGCAAGAATATATGACCTCTTTTAAGAGTCATTATAAATGAGTACTCAAAGCTGAAGGGGGTAAAAATGAGGCCAGATGTATCTCATGAGAAGACGAGGAAAAATGGATTTAAAAGCTGGCAGCAGAGTTATTGCATCATGTCTGTGTTTAGTGCGGCCTTGTGGGGCTCTGCTCTTATCCCACATCTTTAGGAAGGCAATCAGGGGTGTAATCCTGAAGGTATTGGGGGAATTCTCCAAGACCCAGACCAGGCACTGATCTGATTTAAGTGTCATCAGGAAGCTGTCAGTTAAGATGAGACAGGAAGTGTCTGCTGAGGTTAAGATGTACAGTACCTTTCGAGGGAAACTCAATTTGTCAGGAAAAAAGAGATATCTCAGAAGAAAGATGATCACCCTTTTAGATGGCATCAAAGCTCACTTAATATCTTTCTAACCGAAGGAATGGTTGGAAGAAAAATGTCCAATATACAAGCCTGTGAGATTTCAGCAAGGAACAAATTATTCTGCTGCGTTCAGTACTTTTGCCAAACCTGGCACATAGTAAACTGGCTTGCGTGCCTTTCAGAGTTATGAGGCATTTCTAGGTGAACATTTTTGGCTTTGAATTAAAACATTGTTTATAGGACATTTCAGTCACATTTGTAAACTCATTTTGTGTTTACGTGATGTTATGTGAAGATAGCACCAAACACAATTACAAGAAATTGGATTATTGCTGTTGGCAGAAAGATGTTTATCTATTGAGAAAGCAATGAGAAAGTCATAAATCAAACAGACTTTTAATGTCATACTAAGACTTGATTGCAGCATCTTTGTCATGCAAATATTGAACAAAAACAATGTTCAAAAACTGTTTCCCTGGTACAGAAGACATTAGCAGAGTCTAGGGTTTTGTTTTTACATATCAAACACAAAGTGGAAAAAACATCATATTGATTTAGCGTAGCCGACTGACACGTCAACCGAATGTTTTTCGCTTGTAATGAAATTATCCAGGGCCCTCTTCTTGGCTTATGGCCTCAGTGCTGGGGGATAGCCAGCCTTTATTAATCTGTCAGAACTCCACACGCACAATACAGTCTCAGGAATCTCAAGAAGTTTCAGTGAGTCTTAGCGCTAGAAGAAAAAGGCCTTATAATATAGTGTTCAGGAACACCAGTGAGTCATTAAACAACTTTGGCCAATACCAATATTGCTGTTTTGTAACTCTTAAACCAGTGTTTCAATAAGGAATGCTTTAAAAGTTGACATGATGGTTTAATCAGTTCCCTGCAAGGATAATTAACTTAGGAAAATTAATTAGAACAGGTCTGGAACAAGATATAAAAGTATGGCATAGTGTCCACTTGCCAGGCTGAGACATTTAAGCGTCTTGGGGTTGTTTGAATCATCTCTACATTAAAAATTACCTTTAGATTTAATGGTCTTGAAAATATGGGACCATTACTATGTTAGGTTTAGTGGTGGTGTTAGAAAATATCATCGGGTTAATATAAAAGCATTTTAAAATAATGAAAACGTGTGTGTGTGTGTGTGTGTGTCACATAGCCTAAGCAGGTTACAGATGTTTTTGCAAAACTAACTGCATGATGCTCTTGTAATAAAATGAAGTGAATAAAAAACAAAACTCTGCTAATTACTACTTCTTTCAGGCAATTAGTGATAATTGCAAAAGCCTTTGAAGACAACACACACAGATACTTAAACTCTACACATATGCAACATATGCAAAGCTTCTGTCTGGATTTAACTGGTTATGGAAGTAAGTGATTTTAAAGTCACCAGGAAAAGTGAAAAGAAATATGATCTAGTTCTCGTGAACAAAAAGGAAATACAAGGTTTGGATCCCATATTTACATTCATATATTTGACTTTTATATTTGAATTTTGCTAAAGATAAGAAACAGCAGAGAAGGGCTTAACATGTTCTGCGCAACTATTTAAGCAATTAAGAGCAGTTTTACAAAAGTCAGAAGACATATGTACTGTACATCAAACCTGTTGAACCTCAGGAGCAACAAAAAATGATTAAAAAGTAAAAGATTCCCTGTTAAAAGATTTAAGGATATTTACTTCTTATCAACCTATATTATCTCCTCACCTTCTAGAAAGGGCTTATGAGTATTAGTAACTTTATGCATCTTTCCAAACAAAGTCCAATATGAACTGTGGCCACAGGCTGTAAAAAGTGCTCCCTCTACAGGTCAATAAAATCATCACAGTAAAACTATAGCTGGCAATAGTACCTCAGTACATGGAATTTTCAGATACAAAGATGTAACAGAGGATATTTTACACAAATATATTATATATTATTAATAATTAACATTAGCTGTCTATATTCACTAATTAGCAGTTGCCAGCAACCAGTCAGCTATCAAACTGAATGTACAATAAGTGTAAGCACTGGAACACATACGTACTAGTGCAAGACCTTAAGTCTGGAGATATAGGCTTAATGTGAACACCTACTCACAGCTACAGCATAACACATGAAACAGATCCGGTTATAATGTGTAATAATGATCCTCAGAGAAAGCATATACTGAATTTCAACCTAATTCTTGAATAAATACCAAGTCACCCCGGATAAAAACCTCAGAACTCAAAGTGAATCCAATAACCTTAACTATCTCTGTACATTTATGTAACAGGCACGTCTAGTAGTGATTTCTCCTCCAGTTGAGGGATTGCCTCCTCTTCCTCTTCCGGTGGCTCTGCTCCTTTCTCTCTGGCCAGGGGAATCCGGTCACCACAGCTCTCTCCAGCTCCTCGTAGTCCTCACTGTCTGAGTCCTCCTCCTGCATGGGGCAGGTCAGATGAGGGAGGATCTCCCTTAGTTTGGAGGTGAAGAATGACTGCAGACTGTGTCCTGCCTGAGCCACCTCAGAGTCCGGCTGGAGAGACAACACACACACAGTCAACATCTGTGGTATCTGAAGATGCACATATGTCTGCACTTATTTGCATATTAATGCTTTATGAATACAAGCGTATTCTTCCAGCAAGCCAATGATCCAAGATGACACAAAACAACTGACACTTTGCATCAAAATGAAGCACATTAGATATTAGAAATCAAGGAGGAATGGTGAGTGGTTCCTGACAGGACCTGTCAGAAGAATGAGGTACTGTATCCAGACACTATATAGTGTTGAGATTTGATTGACAGGCTTAAATTAGTTCCTTCCAAACCCTTGTTTAGAATTTCATTTTGTGTATTTGCATCGTATAATAAATGAACACAAATGAGTGCCGTGCATTTTTAGCTTGATCTATTAAAAACTGAATTTAAGGTAAATTAAACAGGATATTAAAAAAGCAATGCATAATCAGTACATCGGTACGTGGCATGAATGTAAATCAGCTATGAAATTAAATATTCACCACTAATAACCAGAACAAGGAAGATTGACAGAATAATGCATTTCACTCACGTAGTTGAACTTGGCACAGTTACGGAACATCAGCAGGACATCGGCCACAAATTCTTGAGGGGAACGATAGTGTGTGTGGCTGCCTCGGCTGAGCCTGTTCCGAATGACTGATAAGTCCATAGGCTTCTTGATGATCTGATAATAATGACGGGCCTATAAATAGATACAAAAACATAACTTACATTAGATAAAGCCATAAAAAAGATCTCTTTCCTTTTTATTATCTCCAGAACAGCCATGAGATTAAATTGAAAGCAAATGTTTCTACACTGTTTGAAAAAAACAGTGTTCTCAAACGATACTGAGATCTCAAACATGATGTGCTCAGATTGATGTGCCATGGTATCAAAGTCTGCGATCCGAAGTCATTTGTGTCTATTTTTATCTTCCCCAAGGGATTGTAGATAAACATCTAAGACAAAGTTGATACTTGTGACACATAAGTGAGAACTTTTGAGCTACGAAATACATATTAAATTATAAGCAGTAAAATCTTTATCTCAGAATAGATACTTTTAACACTCATTTACAAATCTAAGTTCTTGAGGTGTTAATTCAGAAATTTACCAGAGGGCTGACGGGCTCGTGGAACGGCGCGCTAAGAATGTTGCTGAGGATCAGCAGTGTCAACTTCTCACACTTCTGTAAACAAGCAGACAAATCATCCTATTAAAGATCAATTGTTACATGTAACTCTCAGTTGATGATAGCAGAAACTGGACTATTGTTACACTGTTTGCTGTAAATCTCCTGAGGGAGGAACTTGCTCACTTTTGGATTTTGACTCCCAGATCACTGAGGTCACAGGATTAATCAGAGCTGGGCCAGATGAGGCTCAGCATCCCCTTCACTTACCCTCTGGTCACATGCCGACAGTCCATATGGCACCATGCCTGTGGACATCTGGACATTCTCACAGTCATATTCCACCTCTGGCTGCTCCACATCCCTGCAGAGAGTACAGATCCAGTCGCCTCTGTAGAGATCCAAGATGACAAAGGTTAGTTTCAGCAGTGAGTACAGAAAGAGGCTGACATGTGAAGAGGGTGGAAGAATGGCTTACGCAGGGAAGCTATGGAGTTGGGGTACATGGCATGACAGGTGAAAGACTTTGGGGCAGCGGTCACAGCACAGAAGATCTCCTCCAATGAGACAGACCGCACAGAAGTCCTCGTTCTCTATCTCTGGTCTTTCCTCCTCAGGTTCCTGTTCAACGGCCTCCGATACCGTCTCAGAGCCGGTGTCAGGTGGGAGAACTGCTTGCTCAGCCTCCCATTCAGACTCCGGCTCAAGATTCAGAGTCACTTCAGCTGTGGAATCTGGTTCAGATTCAAATTCCTGTTCAGAAGTTGAGATCACTGAGGGAGGCTGCTCTGAAGCCACATCTGAGTCCGATTCGGCTTGTAGTTCGGATTCAGCGCTTGGGTCTGATTCCCGCAGGAGCTCTGATTCCACATCTGCATCGGAACCAAGTTCAGCCTCTCTTATGGAGTCAGTTTGAAAATCAGAAGCAGCTACTGATCCCAGTTCAGATGGAGGGTCATGATCAGAGTGAATCTTCTCTGTGTCAGGTTGTAGGACAGGGTCTGCATCACTGGAGATAGATTGTACCCCAGCCTCTTGATTTATGTTGCATAATTCACGCACAGCAGGCTGAGAAACCTCAAGGGAACTGGATGACCCACAGCTATGCAAATGTTCTGTTGAGGGCTGCTCTGTGGGCAGCATGCTGTCCCCTATCTGACCTGACAGCTCGCTCAATGTTCCCTGAACAACAATATTGTTATTAAGCACTGTGATATCAAAGGCTTATAAAGTATATTACAGGCTTATAAGTATAACATTTCATCAACAGATCATCAACATACCGGTAATCCTAAAAACCAGCTAATACCTGAGAAGTTGTTTCTGACTCTAACACACTTCTTTGTGGCTTTAGAACAGTATCAGAGGTTTCAGAGATAAGATCTGTGCTTTGATGGTTCTGTGGTGGATGCCGTGATACCAGGATCTTCAGTCTCTCAAGGCACACAACTGGAACCTTGGAGCCATCAGAGCTTTCTTTGTCACTATAAATGTGATTAAAAACAAACAATAAAATATTTCTCTGCATTTGTCTTGTTAAAACTTTTGAGCTGTTTTTACAAAAGATTTCTTCTTGACGTCTTTCTTTATTGTGTAAAAGCTGTCAGTGAAAAAGTCTTTGTAAAAAGTCAGTTTTCATATTTTCTAAAAACCTTATTTGCTTTTTGGCACGTATGTTAACTTGTTTTTAATTGTGCTTTGTAATTAAATTAAAATGTAATTAAAATAAATGTTTTCTATTTTCTTGAATCAAATGATTTTACCTGGAGTCTGAATCTTCTCTCGACACCCTGTTTTTCTTTCTGGTTTTCAGTCTTTTCTTTTCGTAGGCATATGCATATACATTTTCTGAAAAAGGATAATTGCATTTAGATCAGTATAGAATCTTTATTAGATACTGTAGTTTAGTACTAATGTTGAAAGAGACAGAAAAAAGGAATGTGTACCAGGCTCAGACTTGTAGGCGGTCAAATGAGATCCATTGTGACTGCTCATATGTTGAGGTCCCGGGATAATCTCAGCACCAGCTTCTGTAACTTGTGGACAGACCTGCTGTGATACAGAAACCAAGGTTATAATACCTTACATGTCGACAGGTAATTGGTGCAGTAATATTGGAACAAAAGCATGCAGACTAAATCAGTGAATGTGATTGTGCGTGAGTAAACTTATTAAACTGAATTCAATCAGTTATGTGGGCTGCTGCATCTAATTTGTTCTCAAAACAGAAAGAGGTTAAAGGATCTGTTTCCAAGACAACGGTTATCTCTTTTGATCATCTTTTTTCTCCTTAAAAGGAAACTAATAGAGCAGAACGCATTAAAACAAAGGTGTTTTAGACTGTGTGACTAGGGTTGGAAAACATTTTAAAAATTGTTTAAAATTGATTTAAAAGAAACCCAATTCACAACACCATATTTCTATCGACTATTTTTATTATTGCTTTAGTTGTTTTAATTAGGTTGTATCTGTAATATTACTCAAGAACATTTCTGAATACCTACTTGGTTTATGGAAATGTTTATAATTAAGTGGGTATTTTAAAAACCCATTCAAACTGAGTTCTGGGACAATTCCAACAGTTCTGCCTCCATCTCCATTACATGTTTATGTTCTTCCCACCACACATACAGTTACAGTACCTGCTGCACTATGCATCCCTGGTCCCCAGCCACTGTTGCCTGGCTATGAGCATCCCCAGTCTGGCCATCTTCACAGGGCTTCTTAGGTGCTTTCAGGCTGCTCTGAGACATGGTTGTTGTCTTTGAACTGTAATGGCTCTGGCCGTCACCAACTCGGCCTTGAGCCAGAGCATTTATCTCTAATGCTGAGGATCTCTATGGGAGAGAAGCGTATTCTCATTAGCATAGCCTCTGGCTGAAAGTTCTAACAACAGCATACACACCTCACTAGAACCATAGCAACAGTGACAACAGAGGACACGGAAGTAAAGAACAACAACCTTGAGCATGACAATGCACTGCAGCTGGTCCTGCACAGTGTGGAGTCAAATGAGGAACAGTAACAACACATCACAAACTGAGAGACAACAAGACAAGTGCTGCAACTCAGAACATTAAAATAATTCTCCTGATAATATATGACTTAGTTACAGCACCAATTATCGTATGTAAATCCCACATCTGGGGCACGGAAGACTCTTCTTTGAATAAGTAGCATTAACACATCAGAGATTAGACTTTCTCTTCTTCATGGCCCTCTTCTTCTCCTGTCATAATTGCACTAATGCGAGAAGTTTCTAGAAAAGCCCAAGCGACTGCATCTTTTGCTAACAAGACAAATGTCAGAGTTGGAAGCAGTAGCCCATGAGCTTGGTGACGTAGCTCCTCCCCCCTCAACCCTGCGTTCTCTTTATAAACCTTTCTTTTTTTGTTCATTCTCTTTATCTTTTCTCTTCTGCTCTTGCTCATAATTACCTCAGGATTAAAAGCACTCACCTGATAGAAGCTCGGGAGGAGAGGGAGGAATGAATCGTGCTGTAGAGAGTGTGCGTTGTAAGTGCGTGTGGGTGCAAAGAGAAGGTAGGAGGTCTCAAAGACTTTAGAGGTAATCGTGTGGGCTCGACGGCAAACAGAAGAAAAATCCTACAGCAAGCTTCTTCAATTCCCCTAGCTTCTCATTAACACCAGGTTAAGTAAATATGTGGCTGCACCCAAGTGCTTTATTCCTTCTCTTTAATCATGTTACAGTTATGGGCTTAAGATGATACATAAAAAATAAATATTACACTAATTTGCCTCTAGAGTACCAAATCTTGCAGGGGTACAACATTTTATTGTTGTTTGTCTTAGGAAATGTATCAAAATACTGACATCAAGAGAACTGAAAATTACTTTTATTGACTAATTTGGTTCATGTCCAAATCTACAGCTCAATGGGCGGTTGCCGAGCAGAGACAGTCTGTATGTGAGTTTGGTTGTTCTTAAAGAAAGATGAGAGTGCTTTTGAGATCTGTGTATCTGTGGGTAAGATTGTGTGTAGTACAATGTGGTCTTAATTGTATCTAAGGAAACACTACAGTCCTCACTTATGTCTCACCATCTGCTTTAAGAGGTGCTGTCAACAGCTGTCAAGATCAAAACACATTGCACCGGCACAAATAGAAGATGCTGCTTAAAACGATTTGATTTCCTCTTTCTAAATTAATACAGAGAGAGGGAGCCACATATCATGAGACACAGTTCATCGCTCTCACACTGTTCATCCACTCCAAACACAGCCAGAACATGAACAACTTCAAAATTAAAATTCCTCAAACTGCACACAATAAGAGCAAACCGCTGGTGGACATGTAGCATAAAACATGCTAAACCTCATCCTAAACCGTTTTAAACAATGTTTTTCTTGTTTTTGAAAAATTGTACTTTCAAAAGGAATTTGCCACAGGGGTTGTGGAATATTTCAGCAAACATCATGAAAGCTACAGCATGATTAATAATAATGAAACACTCAAAATAAACAGTGATCAGCCACGGCAGCCAAAATATTTACTTTTCAATCAAACCTTCATGTCATTTTTTGCCTGAAAGCCAAAATACTGTAAGAAGGACATCCTGTAGCCCCTCCAACAGCCTCGGAACAGTTGCACTGATGCTGGATGACTTGTATGTCTGCTAGGACTTCTGGTATAGACCAGTTAACAGTGTGGTTGATATGCAACCTTTGCAACACTGAAGATAGGCAGGCCTGAGGGCTGTGGTCAGGGTTAAGCACACTGAGAGCAAAGGTAATGCTTTTGCAAAATACAGAAAAACACATTATAGAGACTTACCCTGCCATCACTGACATGAGCAACTATAGGCTGCAGTTCAACCAGGGTCTGGTTGCTGGTTTGTGTGGTCAGCTGCATTTGAGCCTGATTCTGGACCTGTGAAACTTCTTTGTCTGGTGAAAGCTCAGGTACTGTAGCAGTTCCAGATTCAGATGTTTGTCCGGATCTTCTGCCGTCAATGACAGTCTGATTGGAATTAGCAGGGAGTGGCTCAGCCAGTGGGTGGCTGTTGGATCCAGCCAGTTGGCGAGACAAAGCAGCACTGGTTCCATGCTGGACAGGGTCAGACCCAGGGTGAGAGGAGGACTGCTGGGAGGATTGCTGAGCTCCAGGTGGGTGCACGGGGACAGAAGCATCAGCCTCCCAACAGCTGTGAAGTGAGGGAGGGGAGCTCCGGCTGGTGGTCTGTGAACACTGGGCAGGGTATTTATCCAGAGGTACTGAGTATTTGTCCAATGGAACAGACTGGGTAGGTCTGCAGTGAAGGCAACAGAGTTGTGGCTGGCAGAAGGTCTGGTAGGCACAGCCAGGTTCCCGCACTGCATGGCAAAGAGGAGGCATGGCTATGCATGGAACAGGCTGCGGTCGCAGAATACTGGGGTGTCCGACAACCTCAGAGTATGAGCGACTTCCACCCTCAATCATCAACTGACCTGCAGCAAGAAGCATCATTATTGTATCTGCAAAGCAAAACTGCACAGACATTCCTTAAGCATTACAGTCTATTCTTCTCAATTTATTTTAAACCACTTCATATACAATGAAATACACAAAAAACCTTTTAACGCTTTTTTAAGAGGTGATTTCAGCCATATTCCATTAAATCCATTCTTTTCAAAAAAATTAAAAAATATATATATTTTAAATATTTGTAATGATATTTGATATTTAAATGTAACTTTGCAAATCTCACAGTTACTAACATTATTACAATATTCCAGTTGTAACTCACAGAGGTGATTATTTGTTTATTTAATATCTACATACTGAGCTGATGTTCTTTATGAATTTGCTTGGATACTGAATTGAAAACTGAATTTTTATGCTTGGATACTGAATTGCTTCTTCCCACTACAACAGTGGATCTCAAACATAATAAATCTTAAATAATTATTATTTTAAGACGCCTCACGATCCCTTTGGAAGTTTTTTGAAGCCCCCTAGTGGGCCCTGGCCTCTTGATTGATTAAATTGCAACTAAAACCTAAAACCCATGCTTAAAACACTTATTATACACACTATTTGTTTTTGCCTTGCAGAACTGATAATTCCTTTAGTGAAAATAAATCTAGTTTTGTTCACAGAAAAAGATGGCAGAGATACTAAAATATTCACCATCCTTTCATTGCCCAATAGTTATATTTACCTAAAGTAGATATCTGCTTGGTCCAGAAACTGGCATCCCAGTTGAACTTGATTTTTAAAGGAGCCCAAGACTCTGAAAGCATCAGTGGCTCCAGTAACTGCTGCATCTGAAGAGCAATCTGACCAAAAAAAATACAGATCAAACATGATGATTACACTGACACTATAAATACTGCATGCAGTTCTGCAAGTGAAACCGAAACTCTTTCAGCTCTCTTCTCTATGTATACATCTGTGAAAAATCTTTAACGGTAGTTGCAAAATGCTAAATGTGGTTAGAATGACAGATGAAACATTTAAGCTATGGTGCTGACACCTTTTTAAAATCTGCCACAAACTTAGAAGCTCTTCTATTGCTCATAATAATCCTACCAGCTCTTTGCTGAAGAGCAGAGGATTGCGCCTGTGGTGGGCTGTAGCCCAGGTAATGAAGTTCTGCGTGTGCTCCAGCTGACTGCACAGCTCTATGGCCCCCTGCAGCTGGTCCTCCAGACGTTGCTTGAAGTCACTGGAGATGCTCTGCACAGGAAGACAACGACAAATACATGGATCGGCGTCTATTTCTCGCCACTTTTCCCAAGATGGCCCATCTGTTTGGATGTGTCGCTACTTGGCAGTATCTGCCACGCTCCATCGACAGCACATACACGGTCAGCTGGATATTTAGAGATGAATACATTTGGAACGGAGCAGAAAGACGGAGTGGAAAAGGAGGAAAAAGTAATTACCTCCAGTTGTTCTATTAATAGGTTGGCCCGTTTGTTAAGCTCGTTCATCATAATCATCTTTGCCATTTTAATCTGGTTCTCTGCCTTCCTTTGCGTGAGCTTTATACCGTGGAGCCTGGACAAATGAAAGGAAAAATGAAGACGTTTGTTGATTATTGATGGAGATGTCTAAGGGAGTTTAAACATACCGATAGAGACATTGATAGAGTCTGGTGCATCTGGAACCCTGAACATCTGTTGAAATCGTTCACAGGAAGTGATGGATTTTTCCATGTCTTTAAGCGACACATAAACTATGCTTGTTGTTATAAGAAAACCAGCTGTTCACAGTTAAGATGACTAATGGACACCCTTCACTTAACTAGCACAACTGTTAACATTTGCAGCATTATGGACAGGATATGTGCACCATTAAGATGTGCTGGTTTATACCTTAAGGGGGTTATTATCAGAGTCACTAGATCAAGTGAAGAAGTCCTACCTGCCCTGGATCTGTTTGGCTGTGCTCTCTACAGCCGACCTCTTCTCCTCTACACGGGCCATGAGGTTCTGCAGGAGCCAGCGCTGGTCCTGTAGAGCTTTCCCAACATGCACCAGCCTAAAGTCAAAAAACGTATAAAGTCGTGGCAACAAACAGCCAGCCAAACACCTTTGACTTCTGGCAGAAGTTTAAATAAAACATGTGCGACATCTAGGTATGCCCGACTGCCTATATTTGTTGGTATGTGTGAAAGCGGCCACCTGTTCTGTCGGCATCTTGGAGCATGTGTTTTGGAGGAGAAATATGGATGTTTGTGAGGGAGCATCTTATGTGTGTAGGTGTTTGTGAACGCGGGCATGCATGTCAGTGGGTGCGTGTCCTCCACTCATACCGGTGGTCTTTGTGGGTGGACAGGTGACAGATGCTGCAGGCCATGAGGTCACACGTTTCACAGAGGAGTTCCAAAGGCTCCTGTTTATGGAGAGGACACATGACAACAGCATGCCCACAACAACCAGCTCCTGCAGAATGCCATAAAACAGAGGAGAGAAAATGAGCTAATTAGCAGGCCTACATTAAGAACACATCATCTGTAATCAAGAGTCACAAATCTATAAAAAACTATTATAAACATGCAAATGAAAACAACATAACAACAAATGTGTTAATATGAGATAACAAGCGGGAGTCTCTGAGTTCTGCAGGTCTAATAAAGATTTAAGCATGCTACATTCATTTTGACCAATAGCGTAAAACAACTAGTTGGCCCCTGAGTCTCAATTTTGGCATCTTTTATATAAAGAGGAAAAACAAAGCACATCAAAAGCTAATAAATATTTCTGAACTTACAAATGCATCATTTTTCCAGCAAAAGAAAAGCAGATGAAAACAGAGCAGATCTTTGATGAAAAGTCTCATTAAAAGTCCTGCCAATGTGAGGAATGCAACTCCACATATGCTTCTGAGGAGCCAAACCAAATAACAGTTACAGTTTTCACGTGTGCATTCAGAGTGACCCACATTCCTGAAATAAAGCCATAACTGGACATTCAAACCATTAACCATCCAACCATTACATCATATGCTTTGATGACTGTGAAATCTGCCTCAGTGACAGCATTTAAACTGTCATGATGAAACTTCAATGTATTGTATTGTAGTGTATATAGGTGCTCCTAATTGGCTTCCTGTAGCTGCTTCGAACTGAATCTCTTTTAACCACTATGATCTTTCTTCTTTAAAAAGACTCTTCATAACAATTGGGAATTAGGGAGCAATTTATTTTATTTTATTCAGCTTCAAACATTACAAACAGACCCAAAATAACTCAACCACAGAAGTTTGACTCTGAAAATCAGTCTGTCTGAATACAGACATCTGTGTGATCCCTGAGCTGAACAATAAACAAATAAATCAAACATTCTTATTTCCATTCGATTGTAGGAATTCTTAATAATACATGATTATCTTTAACAGTTTCTGTGCATAAGTAATTCTGTGACCAGAGACTGAATGCAGAACCCGTTCAGAAATAAAGGGCCACAAATAACACCTGTCACTGTAGATATACAATCTGTCCATCAGAAGCACTGGCTGATGCTTTGACAATGTAGGGCAGACAGAGTCACACTGACTTAATGCAAAGGGAGAGAGAGAAAAGAGAGAGAGAGAGAAAGCACGAGACCACAGGCTCCAGCTTACAAGAGCTCCCACAGCCTCAGTGCAAACTGGTGACCGACCACATCCTGCTTCTCACCCGCACTTCTGTTCCTCTCACACTCCACCATTCTTTCTCTCTTATCACCGGTTCTTTCTATCTTTCGTTCCCCCACTTTATCACTCACTCTCTCATTTTTGGCGTGGATTTGTGGTGTTCTTATCATACCTTTAGCGGATTCAGTATTGTCATGTCTTAAAGCTTGAGAGCTTCTATGAAAAGAAGCTATAGTAGTTTTGGACGGATCGGCCAAATTTGAGCTGCGTTTGCTCAGAGAGTATCAGTTTTAGAAACTAGGTCACATGAAAAATACAACACTACAGTACATCACAGGGGATAATTATTCACGCTTATTACAAAATGCATTATTCATTGTGTTAAAGGAAAGACAAAATAGGGGAGTTAGAAAAATATGGTGCAGAGCTGATAATGTCCAGTGGCTAAGAGCTGAAAAGTGCAAGCAAACAGCAAAGCTGGAGCTAAAAGAGGAAAGTAATTACAGATGGGTGAGAGGGAGAGATAGTCTTGCCTATTTCAGATGCTGATGGTGGTTCTCTCTGCTGGTGCTGCGGGTCAGGGGGTTGAGTGGAGCTTCTCTCGTGCTGGTGCAGGTCTGTGCATTGGAAACACAGCCACTTGTTGCAGAAGGTGCACAAGCTCTGTGCCATTCTGGGCTCCGAACACTCGGAACAGCACTGAAGCACAAGCAGGTACATTTAAAATTAATACGATTTCTTTTGCATTTAAATAGAAAGGGATTTGTTGACACGCCTGTCAGTCACTGAGTGGGCGTCAAACAAGCATGCCACAACAACTGATCAAGGAGATCTGAACAGGCGTGATATGAGGCAGCGTCTTTCATGCTTTTAAATGATTTGCAAATAATTTCTACAACGTTGTTATGTAGAAAGCACCACCATCCTGACCGTATTCATTTTGTGTTCTGCAGTTGCTGTGCCTTAATTAGTTATTAAATAGCAGGGCTGTCTGTTTAAAGGGATGCCAAAAATATTCACATTTATATTCCAACAGAAGACAAAGATGCCTTATTTACAAAAAAAGACAAGGAACAATAACGCATTATGCATCATTCATTTGTCGCAAGAAGCTGCAGTTTTGCTGCTTACTTCTCTGACAAACCAAATGCAATTAATAAACTTGAAACATGCAGAAATTTTTATCTGACAATGTCGCAGGATCGTCTTACCTTCTCCATGCTGGTGGCAGGATGCAGATTCCTCAGTACGTGTGTGAGAAAGATTGTGATATCCAGCCAAGCAGCTCTCGCAGCAGTGAAGCAAGGACACAGCAAGTCTCTGACACAGCTCCACACCACACTGTGACAGCTCTACCTGCGGCAGGAAGTAGTGCACACAGCACACTTTAACCCCAGAGGAGCAGACTCCCGAGTGCTCTGGCTCGTATGCCCTCAGCTGTGGCCAGCACGTAGCATTCCTCACTGACTTTTAGCTGCTTCAACCCATAAAGCATCCTACCATGAGCCACCATGATCCTTCTTCTTAAATAAGCCTGTTCATAATAATTGGGAATTTGGGAGGGCTGATAATTATTTTTTTTTCTGGGACAAAATTTCCCCGGCAGCCATTTTTGCCAAAAATGGAAGGGGAGAGGTGCTAGGTGACCTACAATATTTAAGAGAATTGCATAGAGGAGCACATGCAAAGGGTGAGAGATGGATCGGGGAAGAGGGGACACGTTTTGTGCCCTCCTTCCTCACATCCTTAGATCAGCACCAGGAAGGGACAGGTCCCTCCGGACTGGCCCGCTCCCACGTAACACACTAAAACCGGGTCAGCCTTCTCCAAAGGCCAGATGGGAATAAAGATGTGCTTGCACAATGCCCTGTAAAGTGTGAAATCAATTATGATTTTACTACACTTTTTCTTCTAAAAAGAAGAGCAAGCCATGAAACATTCCTGAAAAACCTTGGATTATAATGTCACCAAGTTCCTTCATTCCAAGTTCCAACATTTCCTTCACCAGGGAAATGTTAGACAACCTATAAATACAGGGGGGAGAGGATGTGGTGTAAACTAATGAAAACATATGTAACCCAAATTAAATTATAACACATATCAATGTCATGCAAATCCTTCACTATGAAATCACCTCTACTGCGGTGAGTCTGCCTGACAACAACCCCTGCAGCCTGACCTACAAATCTGACAACTCTCTCTTCCTCTAGAGCTGCTCTGGGGAGCTTAAAACCATCTGATTCCCTATTGTGTACCCACAGACCCACTTTAAAACACAATTAGTCTACCCAGCCAGTCTTTCTCTTGTTCTTTGGGCAGACAGGCGTGCCTGCATCGCCACACTGCTGTCTTTGCCTTTCATGCCCATCCATTTAGCTTTTAAAACAGAAAGATCATGCTCTCTCTCTTTCTCTCTTTCTTCCCACTGCCAGGGATGACTCCTTTTCTCCACTAAGTGAATTCAGAGCGAGTGTCTCTCTGCCTGAGCAAGCACATGCATCTCTAGAGAAAGTACATTAATAGAAACTTGAGAGGAGGTTCCTCCCCTGGAAGAACACCTTAGTAACATCCATTAAGATCATGGTTATGAGATCATGACAAGGGAAAGGCAGATTTGCCCATAGCAAATAGTAACTTCTCACCACTGACGATTCAATTCATTGTGTCTCCACATATTACAAGTGAATGTTTCTATTGGCCATAAATGTTCTTCTCAGCTGTGCATATGAAAGTTATGAAAAAACACAAGGCGCATGTGGAATAGTAAATTTATCACAATTACTGTTGATAAGTCAAAATATCCTTTATAGTAATAACACAAACTTAATCTGATGCCAGAATTACCTTTGATATTAGTCTTTTTTTCTATGTGTAAATCAATTTGACATTTTGGTCTGGTGAGACACACAACATTTAATTGTGGTTTATTGCAATTCTGCAATGTTCCATTAAACAAGCTACAAGAAACCCAACAGTTTTGAAGCCACATGATGCAGTGTGAAAACAAACAAGAAACTGCCAAATGCTCCTCAGATACACACTTCAGAATTGATAGAGGCATTGTTTTCTTTGTATACTTGGAAACCCAAAACAGTAACATTTGCAAATAAAAGGAGTGTTAATAAAGATTTTAAAATATATTTTTAATATTACTTATTTAATATTAAAAATATAAATTAAAAGAAAAATGAAATTAAGATTTATGCTGTACATTGAGGTAGAGATAAGTGTGTCTACTCCTAAAGGACAGATTAAGTGACTATGATAATCTACCACAAAGACGTGGCTTTGACAGAACAAACAGAGAAGTCTGTCTCTTGCTGGACATCAGATCAGTGCATCACGGTGTCTATGCTGTCAAACTAAATTTCAGTTATGCAGCTTTTTTAAATGTTACTGCAATAAGTGCAAAAGATGAAAACATTTGACCTTTATGGCAGTTCTAAGCTTTATATTAACAACAGAGTGAGCTAGAAAGTATGTGGGCATTAATTTCCATTCAAATGTCAAAACTCTTGAGGATAAAACACAAAGACAGTAAACACAATAAGCAATAAAATCTTGTTTAACGCTTGTTTCAAACAACTCTTTGGATTATTTTTGCATGTCTCATCATATATTTATATTTTTTACTTATTAAATAATATTCAATAGCTTACTCGCCTGAAATACTTATTCTTTCATTTATATACTGAGATGATAAAGCTTAAAAACACCTCAAACATGCATCTATATGTATAAGTTTAGCTGTAATGTAAAAAATTGCGCACTAGTCCTCTGCGTTTTTGGGAGAATCATTTCGCGCACCTCACAGATGGGATGGGGCTCCACAAAATCCTGCGCAAACTGCCAATATACGTGGCAACATCTGTGATTAATACCGCTATATTAAGCATTACAGAGAGAATCACAAATACTGCAAAATACAATATTGATAAATACATGCACACATAATGATAGTTTGAACCGCACCTTGATTCTCTTGAAGAGGCACAAATCCAAAAACCATCCTCCTCCTCCTCGGCGGCTGGAAGACTATAGCGATTTCGGCAATGCTTCGTACCTAAACGATCTCATATATTTCCTTATTTGTTAAGGCTTTCGACCCCAGGAGACTGAATTCATGTTTATACGCTTATGATTTTATTCCCTTAACTGCTTAAGCACTGAAACTGTCAAAGCCAAAACCGAGCTCGCATCTACAGTCTAAATGCTCAACTTTCAACGCACAGTCTGCTGCAGATCCACTATATGTAAGAAATGTCGAAACAGACACGTAATCAAAGTTATAGCGGAACCGATCGCATTATCTGTCCACCACCTCCTGTATTTTTCGTGATACGCACCCCGCGTTGCGCACTAAAGTTCTTCACCTTTAAATATCATCAGCATCCGCACCAGCAGATGTCGCCTTTGCCTCAGTTTTATTTAGTACAGTTGGGGAAATAACGAGTTTAAACGCGAGACTTCACAATGTGGCTCTTTTGGTTTTGAGCTGTCAGCAATAGTTCTTATAAGTAACACGCAACAATGTTGACATCTTTAGGGTGTGTGTGTGTGTGTGCATAAACTTTGCACACACACACACACACACACACACACACATATATACATTATACATTATATTTTTCATTGTCTGACTTTTCCAGATAGAACCCAATACAAATACTTACAAAGGACACATATTCAGAACACATTTAATGAGGTGTACAATTTTCTTTAATATAACAAAATTGTGTCAAGTTTAGAACATTCCCAGTGTATATTTCATTGTGGCTATTATGAAGACCAAACCAAAGGATGCTAATATTGGACAGAAAACCCAAGGAAGCTGCTTCTGTGGTGACAGAGAGCTAAACATTTTGGAACAAACATGTTTGTTCCAAAATATCAGACATTTGATTTGAATTAACAGAAAAGCTTTACTGTTTACTTTACTTCTTATAAAACACAGCAAATATAAGGTAATTATATTCTTCATGTGTTAATAAATGTACAAAATACAGTTCATGGTAAAACTCTAGCGTTAAATACCACACAGCCATTCTACATGCACCTCTCATAAGTTTCCATTCATACAAACTCATCCAGCTCAACAATTATTGCTAAAGTGGAGGTTATACTGTAACATAACCTTTCATTCTCTCAAGTACCATCCTGTTATTACTCTAGTGTGACATAGAAGGTACCAGGAAAGCTAAGGTACAGAGCTACATGTGAGATACAGCACAGCTTTAATAAATATGTACAAAAAATATGAACGTCAACGTAACAGGTACGCCAACAGACATGACTTAGCCGTGTTAGGTCTTCAGATGAAGGAATTGTAGAAAATTTCCACAGTTTTTGGTTTCACGATAAAACATTTTTTAGTTTATTTCCTAAAAAAAGATGAAACATTTATGTATTTTTATGAGGGTTTTTTTGTTGAACAAGGCGTGATATGAATTTGACACACAACTGCTGTTCTATACCCACCTAAACCCTTCAGGAATTTGTTGACTCCACTCTGCTCTGTGTCTGGCAGCTCTTCCAGATACAGTTCCACTCTCTGCTCGAACAGACCTGTTCAGTAACAATAAGAAACAATTGACTCATTATCTCCTGTAAAAGGCAACGTTTGCGATAACCAAAAGGCGGCAGTAAATATCTGAACTCAAACAACCCTCCACCCCAGAAAGAGGGCATAACAAATGGTTTATAATTATGCTGGGTGTGGGTTTCAGAATACAGTCATAATAGCCTGAGACTAATAGGACATCACGGCTTTGTACAAAGGTCCTGTTCTATTGTTGTTAACAGACCAAGCAATATTTACCTTTGGCTCTACACTTCCTCATCTCTCTATCCTGGATAAATCCAGCAAACATTTGGGATTCCATGAATACACCCAGGAATCGACGGATGCTCTTAGAAGCCACAGACTTGCGAAAAGCTTCACGCTGGAAGATGCGCTCGCCTTTTTCTCCCTGGGTAAGAAACAATGAATAGTGTCCGATGGTCTCCAGGAAAAAGCGGATGAAGGCCTCTGACACCACACTGTTCAAAGTGGTGGTGCACTCTAGGGGGCAAATGATATAGATAAAGTTCATTATGTAATAACACTTAATGGAAGTGTACATCAAGATAAACTGAGATGTCCGATTGGCCATTTATGTTCGTATTAGTAACAAACACAAAAAATGAACACCAGATCTGCATCCAGTAAGGTTAGACTTGGTTTATTTTTATGGTGAATAATCAAAGACTTTCAACAGGAAAAGAAACATAGTGAAGCCAGATATTGTGCTTCATGTTATAACAGACCCCTTTGCTTTATGTTAGGGAGCATGTTTAGTGACGTACAGTACAAGCATACACATCACTGAGCTCATTGTAATGACACAGCATTTGGCAAAGCCAAAATGTTAAACTTTTACCTTCATCTGATTCGCTGTCTGAGTCTTCACTGATGATGTCATTCCTCCGTTCCAGGGCTTGTTCGAGAGCGGCCTGGAGTTTGCGTGGTAACAGTGAGGCCTCGTCATCCATCTGTGTACACAATATTAGGATTAACTTGCGACACTTTTTCTGGTTTGACGTATTTGTTGTGACTCAGCATTCAGTGCTTGTTTACACTGTGGTTCCTCTCAGATCTTAACGACCACACGCATTCAGTTGCGGTCATGCGAAATGTAGACATTGCAGCTGGCACTACAGCCATGGGATAGTTTATCAGTTTTGTGTAGAAAGATCTGTTTATGGACAAACCTGTCTGATGAAGCGATCCGTCCCTAAATCCACCATCAAAGCCTGAAACATACAGAGAAACATTATATGTCTGCTGTTTGGTTTGATTACTGAGCATCTGAAACATTGAGTGGCATCATTCAGCGTTTAATCACACAGTTGTTGTGGGAGCCTCGCACATCATAACATTTCCAGAAGTTGATGCACAACAGATGGAGCCTGACAACCGATTAAACCCACAGTGTTAAACGCATCAAGTATCATAAACTGGTGTCCATCCAGATGTTTTTACTGCAGAGGGTCACTTCTTAGGGACATTACAAGTGTACAAAGGGCAATTTCAGAAAGTGCTGGTGACTCCTGCCAAACACACTATGTGCCAAAGACTACGCAGGGACCAAGCTGGCAATGTCCTTCAGTCAGCTGAGAGCAACACTTTCCCAAGACAAGTTTAGAGGGGAGAAAACAACAGACTGGCCGGACAACATGCTGAGCTGGGCTTACAAAGCTGACACCACATTAAGAATTCACACAGAGGAGTTGGCTCATTTTTTGGACATGTTATTTTACTTAGTATGTTTCTCACTCATTCCAGAAAACTTTCTGAATCTGGGAAACTGACTGCCTGTGTTATAATGTGAGAAACAGCGTAAGGGTTCAATGTTGACAGCTCAGCCAATGTGAACATATTAATTGGAATCTGATGTCAAGATCTGGGAAACATCATGCAGAATAACAGCTTCTGAGATTTTTTCTTAATAATAGAGGCATGTAATAACTGCATGTACAGTATCTACTGATACAATACACTGCAAACACAGTTCCTGAGGTGATGAAACTTAGTTCCCTCCCCAGATCCAATGACAGATAATCAGATGTTCTAGTTTTATTAGGGCTGGTACACAGCCAAGCACACAGGTATACACTTGACAAGTATCACATTACATCAAACATAGTAGGTGACAACACTATTGCTGAGATTTATGATGTTTGTGACAGCATGTGGGAGAGATCTTAAGAGAGGCTGATGTCCGTACCTCCTCAACGGGGAGTTCCTTGAGTTTGGGCAGCGAGCTGGACAGAATCCCCACCAGGAAAGGCGTGGGACAGCAAACGATGTCCACCATGGAAGTGGGCAGCACAGGAATGAAGGTGTGTTGCCAGGAGAACGGGTAGAGCAAAGCCACCACTGCATGAACACAGCTAGATAGAGTACTGCAGAGAGAAATACACAATCAATCCTCACAAACAAATCACACACACCTTCTTAGAAAATCCTGCTCTGGAAGAAGTGCATTCAGCCCAGAGTTTTCAGTTTACTCTGGCTTTACAGAGGGGACAATGTAATATGTGATTATGAGAGCATTCAAGTAAAATAGCCAATGGCTTTCATTAGACTCTGCAGACGTGCTACTTAAATGGCACCTCCTGCTATATTATTTACATTGCGTCAGTGTCATTCAGGGCACCAGATGTATAAACCCCTGTGCAGATAATGAAAGCTTTAAGCAGAAGAACATTATGTGAAAAAAGGACACATGATCGTTGATATGATCATTTTTATATCTGAGTGGCAGTACCTGAAATTGATGCTCTAGGTCCAGCACAAAATGTTCGGTTTAAGATCCTAAATGATCAAACACCTCGTATCTGCCAATGAATTCAACAGGCCCCAACATTAGTTGAGCTAATGCTGTTATGTCTGTCAGCGTCAGGCGACTCAAACACACAGACTTCAACTGATCACTCACAAAAAAGCCCTTAAAGTATAACTGACTGGCCCAACCTTAACAACTGATGCTGTCATATTATTACACAAACTTTAGCTGCTTTTTATATGCTGACAAAAGTTAAGCTGTATCAACTGCATCTGTGGTAAACCACATATCATTTTAATTGCAACTGTCTGTAAAAACCAAACTGAAAATGGGCTGAAAATTTAAGGGAAGCATTGCTATTAAAAAATGTAGAACTATTAAAACTAAGGTACAGAGTAAAAATGTATTATTTTTTTTTGGTTTTTAACTTTTGCTTGTGATTTTACTTTACAGAATGTCTTTAACATTCAATTCCTTGTACATAACTTTGCAGTTGTCTACATTACCTAATTGCTAGCTGTATTACATTAAAGGTGCCAAAATATTTTTTGTGACATTCCAAAACAAAGGGTAAAATGTTCCCATAACACAATCAGCCAGTCAATCCGGTTTTTTAAAGTAACTAAAATTTAAATTGGTTCATCAGCTAACACTTGAGGCCAAGGTGCTACAGATTATATAATAAGTAGCTACTGCGCTGTAAGCACATGCATTCATTCTCATTTGAAAAGAACGTTTGCATATCACGTTTCTTAGAGACTTAAATTACTCAGTGACGTTGAAGCAGCCATGAGATCTCACAGCTAAGGCTGAGCGCACAGTCGCAAATAGCAGCACACTGTCCTTCTCACGGTCCCCAGCTTGTTAATAGTGGCTGACCCTCCTTTCTCTCCCTCTCTGATCTCCATCTGTCCCATCTACCACACAGGCCCACATATACAGAGACAGAAAATAAACCATCAGAAATGCTCTGACTCCAGCCATGAATTAGAGAGGATCAGCACTGAAACCAGTGATAAACAGTAAACCAGTGATAAACTGACAGTAAACTATAGATAAATGCAGCTATAATGCTGTTGAACATAATACCGAGCAACAAGCTCCTATTCAACGCACATCTTTTGCTTTAAGGAGCAAGACAGTGGTTTCCTTTCATGATCAGTACAAATCACTAATTAAAGCTATTTCCAACAAAATGAAATAGCTGCAGCTAATATGCCAGGTCTCAAAACAATTTGCTGAACAAATTTGATTTGGGAATTCACATTTTTAGTGCAAATTCTGTAAATGCAATTAGCAAAAATTAGTCGCTCATATATGTAATCAAATAAAAATATTAAATTTCATTGCCTGTATTTAAAGGACTACAGGAGATGTCTGAGTTTCTGAGCGTGTGAGTGTGCATCCTGCATTCTGGCATGTTCACACTGGGAATAGAGGAAAAGTGATTTTAAAAACCTAGCCACAGGCAGGACAGGAATATTCTGATAGCTGATACCTGGAATGTCAGCATTACTTAGACCTCAGAGGCATGTACTCATGGGAAAAGGAGAAGATGGAATATTAGGCCAGTCCAAACATTGCTCTACACTGTCTGAATCCTCCAAGAACTCAACAACACGGGCTCAGAACTGCTGCTAGCTACTGTGACTGGATCATCAAACAGAAATGGTATGCAGCTATTTTTATGTACTTGTGTTTGAAGAACAGCTTGCAGTGAACTGAAAGTGAAGCACGTACTTTCTGGGCAGTTAGTAACAGATTTGATTGTTCCACTGTAGCCAAAACATAAAAAAAAACAAAAGATACAACAGAAGCATATAAAACACATTGTAATGTAATCAGTTTCCTTATCTTACACAAAAAAATAAGTCACTGGTAGATTTAACCCTATATAAGGCTGGATAAAACTGCCCTTACAAACACCAGCAAATCACTGCTGTTGTTTGTCATGGCCGTGTGACAATGACAGTTTATATTTTCCAATATTCTAAATGCAAGAGTAAAACGCTGAATGTTGGTGAGAGTTTGTGGAGGCCTTCAGTCAACAGATTTGATTCAAAAGATTCTATTCTATAAAAGAATAATTCACAACAGAAGCAGCTCAGGGGTGAAAATACAGGAGTCAGCTCGGAGCCAAAATACATATGGTCTCATTTAACTTTCCAAACTGAATTGGATAGATTCTCATGGGCAATACTGCATCTTTTATAACAACAATGGGAATGTTCAAAGAGACTTGTTCAAAGTTAGTTTATATATTTAAAGGAGCTTCTGCATGTTTTTCCACATACTGCACGTCACCACTGGATACTTGAGGGGGCAAGAATGCAAAGTTTATGCAAGAGTAGTTTGTTCCCACCATTATGCAATATAAAAACCTTTTTCTGTGATATAAAGAGACCAGCATTTCAATTTTAAATACATATGCCCTGAATAGATCTTACAGTTCAGTTTATAAGAATATATAATGACATATTGCATAACACCCAGCTCACTTAAACAAAAAAATTCTTAATTTACAATTTACAAATTTTTAATTTGTATTAATCCCTGAATTTAAATTCCAATGAATTTTTAGCCTCAAAATGGACCAACTTGGAAATGCAGTGTTTTTCCTGAGGGCTTCCTGCTTTCTATTCTATTCTCCGGTATCATTCCTCCACCTGTCTGTCTGTGCTCTGACTCAACAACAATGTTCGTACTATAGGAACAAAGCAGCAGCTACACCTACATTTACACACACATTGTACCCAAGACTGGGGAAATGATTTAGACATGACATAAATAGATCAAAACCAGACTATAAGTCAAAGAGTTTAACCCCTTACTGCCTTTGAATGACTATTAAAAACAATACAATCATGCAGTACAGAAATTGCAGGATAGCAATCTAAGAGCAGTACTTAAAAGCAATTGTATTAATGTATCTAACTGATTGTAATATTGGGTGATGAATTTATTTAATCAATAATCAAATCTGTTTTCCACCAGGAAGTCATTCAGCAGCTTGATTGAACAGCAGATCTGTCACCTCAGCAATTATACAGCTAATGGAAAAGTTTGAGACTCAAACAGCTACAGGAGAAACTTTAAACGCTACAACAAACTTTCAGCTTTAGTAAAGCTTTACAAAGGAAGGAAGCACATACAGTAGAGGGTGGAAAGGGTTAAAAGACGAGAGCATGTGAAATCCCAAGAAAGGCATTTCCTAACATGGAGTGAGTTTTATTTCTGTCAGATCCTAAGCAGTAGATATACAATACATGCTGCAGAAGCATACATCACATGCAATGCTGGCAGAGATGTTTGGATTTAAGCTTGGATTGCAGCGGCCTTTCCCAGGAGAGCTGCAGCTATGTTTGTGATGTGGGAGAAAGGAGTTTTCTACCTTAGTCTATTACTGTACATAAACATCCCAAGGTTGCTGAGCAACACACCTAGGCCTAGACCAAATCCCACCAGCCCACCTATCCTGTTTTTAACAGGGCAAACCCATGGAATGTTGATAATTAGCTTAAGAGCATATTATGTTGTAATTAGAGCTCTATCTACTATCAAATGTGTGTGAGTTCAATACAGCAGACCCAATCAAACCCATTTGCAAAGAGCAGGCTTTGAAAAGGGTACTTTTAGCAACAAAAGAGAACTACTTTTGTCCTGTTCATTCAAAGACAAACATTCTGTTTTGCCCTTCCAAGTCAAATATTCATAAAATAGAAAGAACTGGACCTGTGGTGCTCCACAAGTGAAGAGGACAAAAGGGAAGGATTCAAGCATAAACAAAAGCAATAATGACAGATCCTCAAAAAACTGCAATAGTACAGACTAAATCAGACAACACTGTGTGCACTGCTAAAAGTGTGTTTAAGACCATAAGGCTTCAAACGTTCTCATCTGCAAACGAATTGTTTTAATTCTGAGATAAGGCAAATCACGTTATCTGTCAGCCAGTGACAACTCAGCCACCAATTAGAGAATAGAAACGCAAAGTCACTCACACAGGAAGTGCATTCCTTCCCTTCACAGTAACTGCCCACCCCACATACCCCACTGCTGTTTGTTTAAACTGACTGATGATTTAGATTAGGCTTGCGCAAATAACCTACTCCCTAATGAGCCTCAATGCCCAGCCACAAGCTTCTGTGACCGAGCGTGAAGGTGCGGAGGGGGGTGCAAAAGCCCCTGGGGACTTCAGCATCTATCTCATTGGCCCCTAAACAACATCCAGTAGCCTTACAAAGCCCAGTCTCTGCCCTGACCCACTTCTGAATTTAGATCAGCAGGGACTCCTGGGAGTTTAGCCCAGTGTTAGAGGGTGTGGTCAAAATATGCCTCCCTTGATTAATTTAGCAGGGAAGCAGCCGTTGGGTCACCGTCGACCAAAACCACAGTGGAAGGCTGCTATTTAACAGATGAGCTGGTTGGGCACTGACAAACAAAACTGAACTGGGCTCAAAAATCGCTATTTTCTGCCTAGCTAAGCTAAGACAGCTTGGCTGGAGCATTCAAACCAATACTATGATTGGTATTCCATTCACAATCCTCACAGTCTCTGACAAATACAGAATGATGTTTTCTTATACTATGATGACCACTAACTTCAGGTTTTAACTTCTTGAATTCTTGTCAGGATGAGAAGAGAGTAAGTCTAAAAAGCAAAGACTACAAAAACAAAAACACAGTTACGAGGAGAAAGACATGACCCAACAAGATAAAAATCTTTTTCATTTGGAGCAGATGTTATTCTACAGGCTCTGAACGAGCAGATGGAAAAATGGAAGTGACATGGCACATCAGTGAAGGAAAGGTTATTGAGAACATCTGCTGTTAGCCCACACTCAGACTGCTGTTGTCACAGTGGTCAACATGTTATAGAAACACTGCTCAGTTTGGGAGGACTGTTTGACCATGTTTGGTCTGAAAAAGCAAGAACTTTCTCATGGGAATGAATAGTGTTATATGAGATTATATGCTGCCTGTGCTTGACGGTTCAAATTTATCTACTCGAAAGCTGCAGTCACATTCAGGCAACACTCAGACAACATCCAGACAACATCTAGACAATATTTTGACAACATCAAGGCAATTCATCTGTCAATTAGACAAACAATCAAACACACAGATGTCTCACCTGAGCTTGTCAGCTACAAAGATGACCCTGCGTTCCAGCAAAAGGGAGGCAAAGACACGTACCACCTGTCGTACACTCAGACATGAGAACAGACTTTCAAAGTCCACATGCTCTAGTCTGGAGTCCATGGGTCTCCTTAACTCAATCACCTGGGGAAAATACAATACTATGTATTAAACTAAGGGGCAACAGTAATGTTGTGAAAACCTACATTAAACCTACATTACAGAGCTAGGTTTATTCCAGCATATTTGATTCTGTAATGTAACATTATTTTCAAGAATTTTCAAGAAGTATTGATATTTAGATCTGATTGTATTTAAAAATTTACACTGCAATACAAGTGGTAATATTACTTTGCTGGCACATGCAGCCTTATTTATGTCATCTGAAAGGTAATTTGAATTTTGATTTCATGCTTTCTTTAAGAATTCAGTGAAGCGTAATAAATCTGACACTAATCCACAGCAGATAACAGAGCAGTCTATTTATAAGACGGAAGGATCTAACCTCATTTCCTGCTCCAGGCAGGAAGGTTTTGACTTTTATGGTTTTGCCCGGTGCTGGGAAAGGAGATTCCATCACACTCCTCATGAAAGGGTACACCAAAGCAGCCGAGATCCCTCTCCTCCTCTCCACTTCATCCAGGATCTGCGAGAAATGAAAGATGAACGGATTGATGGAGAACAAACCAGCACTAACAGGATTTGCATTTAGAATGTTGTGCCACTACCGGCTTTATACACTTCAGATAGTGATCGATTTTACGCGCTCTGTTTTGTTTCAGATATGTGTCTGGAAGTCGGTGGAATTCCGACCTGTCACTACCGAGATGTGGTTTCTATCTACAGCATGAGGTTTACAAGATTTGACAAAAGTGATGAAAACATGTTCTCAGTGCAGATTTCCATTTAATATTATTGTAGCTGAGGCTGGATGCTGTACGGTTTCATATCTGTTCCTCACTTTCACATGAGTGGAAGGTGGAAACAAAGGAAATAATAGTAGCGGTTTAACAGTGCAGAGAGAGAAAGGAGCATTAAAGTAAGGTTTACAGTAAGGCGGATGTTCCTCAGTGCCAACAAAAGCCCTGCTCCAGCTGTGCCAGTGTCTGTGCCAGAGAGACAGTGGGGCTGTGTGGTAAAGGTGTGTGTATGAACAAGCCTAACTCACCTTGGAAAACAGGTTGAAACAGCCCAGTCGGCTGATGACACAATACACTTCAGGAAGGCGAGGCCCTTTCCCACTAGGCTGCAGGTGCAAAAAAATGCATAAGCAATTAAATCACACACATGACATTTCTGGGAGGCACATAACAACACATGAAAGCTTTCAGTAGATTTCAGGAAAAGATTCAGTATATGGTACTGATTGTGTGAAAGGTGTTAATCTCTTGCTAAGTTTTAGCATGATAGATGTTTTAAAGGGTTACTATGCAGTTGCTACAGTGTTCTAAGTTGTAGTTGGGTTGTTATATAGCAATATAAAAGTGGTTGTATATAGCAATAGTAATGGATGCCTTAACAAGAACCACAAAAAATGGAGTAGAAGAGTAACTAGTTACTGCTCACATTAAAGAAGTTTACTAGGTACATTAGAAAGAAAATATTTTTCATGTGGTTTTAATTGGTTTTTAATTTTTTTCTATGTGGGAAAAAACATCACACTTTTAAACTATTGTATATTGTATAAACTGTTACTATTTTTAGTATTCAGCTTTAGTTGTATTTTAAAGTTTAACATGTGCAATGGCATTTCTCTAAATGGTAACAGTCTAAAAGAAAACAGTTTAAAAATAGATGCAGAATGTCCAGTGTAAACACAGCACAGGTGCAGCTCCACAAAATGAATGAGTTGTCACACACAATCCACTAAACAATCAACAGCCAGGCCATTTTCTAAGAATCCCACCAGGTTTAGTGTCTCTGAAAACACTGACACAAAGAATCCCCATTCCTCTTGTCCATATTAGGTATGCAATTCTCCTCTGCTGACTTTTTACAAATGGGTGATTAATTCAAGCAATGTTGAGCGGGATTCAAATCCTCAGGAATTCTGCCCTCATGCCAGCCCCTGGACTTCCTCCCTGTATGGAACAACACACTTCCAACACTTCTCTCCACTGGGCCATTCAGACACTCCAAACAACAGAGCCTGAGAAAGAATTTCAACTAAAGAAAACTCAACAAGCAATCACTTTAAATATAAAACTCAGCAACACACAGGGCCAGTTCTATTAAAAGTAAGTTTTGAAAAACTTAGACCATATTAACTCCACAACAAATGTTTTGGATGCAGCAATGCTTATATTGTCAGTACATTAATATAAATGCAAAACATGCAATACATTCAGTAGTGTCATACTATTCACAAATTGCACATTCACAAATGAAAGATTTTGGCCAGTCTTTCATAACACAAACCATGACATTCATCACACAACCAAAAATAATGATCACCACAACAATCACAAACACACGACCGAAGCTTACGCTACAATGACACACTTTGGATGGGTTGAATTCCCAATCTTCTCCTGAGAAACTCTCATTAAACTGGAGGGGAAATGTTTACGAGAATCTGCTTCTCTTTGAGCAAAAAACAAAAAGCAAACCAAACACTTATTTAAGTGGCTGACCAATCAACATTAAAACTCCATCCATATGTTTGCTCTTTAATTACAAAGGGTGACGCAATATTCAGGACATTATACGTGTGGTTACACTAACAAAACTAATGGGAGCAAATTATAGTACTGTTAATATGAGAATGAGACTCACCAAAAGTCGTCTGCAATACCCAAAGCGCCTACTGCCATCTTCTCCAGTAAGCATGAAAGAGAAGGTCTCACTAGAGCAAATCAAAGACAGCTACCATTAGTCTTCAAACCCCCATGCAGATCAGGTGATAAGAAGAAAAGTGTTGAAAACCGTTTGAGATGAAACACTCTTGAGACTGATGACTTTGCCCTGAGGAGCAAACACTGAGTAAAGAGATTTCTTGATACAGCTAAAATGTGTGCAAAAAAAAACAAATGGGAAATTACTGAGAGTTTATCACACAGGGCGTTTGATTTTTTGGCAGTAAATGCTCATGGAAATTTAAATTGTAAATTGAAATTTTGAGGTGCAGATGACGGATTGATTGTGAGATCATGTTTTTCCTATAATCCAAATCAAACAACGTGGGTGTAATGGTGGATGTACCACATCAAAGAAAAATCTCTGCAAAATCACTTTTAAACACAATGTTTTTTACCAAGGTGGAAAGAAACATCAACTCATGCCTGTTTGTGCTTTCAGACCAGTTTTGTTAGAAATGTTCAAGTGTGCTGGTAATGCAGGCAGACAGGGAAACAGTGATACCTAATGTATTCAGACACAGGGCTCCAGTCTTTGGCATCTGGGAAGCAGAACTGTGGGATAGCCTTGAGTCTCTGCTCAGCCTCCCTCATCTGCTTGGTGAGTCTTTCTAACTGTGAGGGTCAGATGAGAGTAACCAATAAAAAACTGATATATTTAACTTCCTCATCATTTCCTTCCAGACCTCCAGTACTATGTGAAGTATGTACAAAATATTCTCCCCCCTACATGGGGGTAAATTCCTCACCCTTACTGCCCCCTGTGTCACCAACGGCCCTCTGTTCCATTTTAGAATTCAATGTCACGGGGGTTGACCCTCAGTAAGGCAGAGCGCCAACACATTTCAGCCTCTCAAAGGGACACAATCACTGAAGCAGATCTTAGCTAATTAAAGAACTATCTCTGTAACTAAACATGATCGCTATGGCAACTGTTTCCTGCTAATGGCACTTACTGTCAATATGTCCAAACAATAAAAGATCTAAAAGCATCTGTATCTACAGCCTTGTTTCTAATATACATAATGGCATATTTAATGGGATAAAACTAATTTTTTTCCAGGTATTCAGTTATCTTTTCCACTATCGGAAAATAAGTTTCTCAATATAATATAAAACATTCCAATATCAATTAGGATTATTAACAGTGACACATCAAGATATTATCAGAACACTGTTTGTTTTACATTATCGACCTTAAAGGAGGCCAAAAGGATGCAATAACCTTACATTATTTATTTTTACATAAGATGTTAAAAAATCCTAAATGTAAATCAGAAGTGATATCTTTCCTTGTTGTATACAGAATATTAACCTTGGGGAACTGGTAGGTGACTTCTGGAGCATAGGAGTTTTTGGTGGGCTTTTTCTTCAATGAGACCACCACAAAGTACTCAAAGAGCTCTCTCTCCTGCCACTCGATCAGCTGCAGCTCCAGCGTCCTGTAACTGGGTGCGCGGCGCAGCATCGACTGCAGCTTCAGTAACCTTTGAGTGTGGGCTACAAAAAATAACAATAAAGTCAAGGAAACCTAAATAATATTCTTTCCTCCAGCTTTTAGAGCATGGTGCTTGCAACACCAAGGTCATGGTTTCATTTTCCAGGGTATACACAAACATAGTTTAAAGGTGCTGTAAGTTGCTTTAGTCTTATGCCATATGCATAGATGTAAATGTAATACACTTTATATACTGTTCTTTTTAATTTCTGTAAAACACATTCTACTGCTCAGGCCTGACAGTTACTTGACAAATCACAGGTCAAGTGGGTCTGTTTGCTCCGAAACACACTCAACTTAAACCCACTGCCCACCAGAACTTAACCATACGTGCTGATCTCTCACCTTTGAACCTGTCATCAGAGTCGCTTTCACTCTCACTGTTGTCATCTACAAACAGAGAAACATGTTTGTTTGATGTCAAAGGGCCAATTGGCAAAAATGTTTAGGTATTTTCTGAATGTTTACAGTACAGGGTAGAATAAGCTGTTACCTCTCAGAGATGCAGTTTCTATGTTTGAAAGTGAAAGCTTCTTTAGTCTCTTCTTGCCTCTTTTTGTACAGTAGATAGAGTTTATTCTTTGTACCACCTGATGGAAAACAAGCAATGCAACAAATAATTGATGTTTACACTTGGGTATACATTCACCCTGAACTGGACATTTTAAAATTGCACATTTTAGGGGGCTGCCACATCCAGATGGGAAAGTTATTGATTTTAGCTATCAGTGAGCTATAAAGTGTGCTTTTAAAAGCCATTGGGACTACTCTGCTTCAACTTAAAATGTCTGTAAAGGCAAAAACAGTGAAACTAGATATTTCAGCCCTTTAGGGCACTTTTTGAGGGCTGTTGTGTTAACTTGAGGAATGGATTCCATGTTTTCATGCTCCTGTTAAAACCCTGCAGCAAACTTGCATTAAAGTTAGAAGCATAAAATTGGTGTGTGATAGGAGGAAGTTTTCCCTACAAAAACATCAGGGAGCAGAGAAGTAGCAGCTGGAAGGCTGTACACTAGCTCAGCTGTTGACTCTTAAGGACTAATTCCTGAAAAGTCAATCATCTTTTACATAGACAATATCAGATTTCTTGTTATTGATACTCACATGTCAAAGCAACATGTTATCAAACTTGAGATTCAAACATAACTCGCGTAAAAGCGCCCTATTTGATTCGATGCACACAGCAAAACTAGATTTATACTATTACGTGGCTTCAGAAGACTATAGCACACAGATCATTTGGAATACTTTTAATATTTATGATTTTGTTAGTAAATTGCCCTTAATACACAAAAACATTACTAGTCTCAATCTGTGAATAGTCTTCAGAGAATACAGCTATTGGTTGACCTATGGGTCAGGAAACCTATTGCACAGAGGACACATTTCCCAAGTACAGCTTTAGAGTCTATTCATTTATGTTTTAAGAATAGGATATAATATACAGTACAGGCCAAAAGTTTGGGCACACCTTCTCATTCAATGAGTTTTCTTTATTTTCATGACCGTTTACATTTTAGATTCTGACTGAAGGCATCAAAACTTTATTGAACACATGTGGAATTATGTACTTAACCAAAAACTTTGTTAATAAGTTCATCAACAGAATGCCAAGAGTGTGCAAAGCAGTAATCAGAGCAAAAGGTAGCTACTTTGAAGAAACTAGAATATAAGACATGTTTTTAATTATTTTTGTTAAGTACATAATTCCATATGTGTTCATTCACATCTTTGATGTCTTCTGTGTGAATCTACAATGTAAATAGTTGTGAAAATAAAGAAAATACATTGAATATGAAGGTGTGTCCAAACTTTTGGCCTGTACTGTATATAACAAAAATCTTAAACATAATTACATACGTATTCATAAGACAGCACTGCTCAACTACTATATAGTCATTATACTCTATTTAGCTCCAGATTACCTTGGGGACTCGTTTTGGCCTGTGGGAGGCCAAGGTATCAGTGGCAGAGCTCAGGCTGTCATCTAAAAGGCCACAGGGGGAGGAAGGCATGCCCAGCTGGGGCAGCAGCAGCATGTCATCGTGGCTGTGCCTCTTAGACAGACGGGATGGGCGCTGACTCTTCCTGTCTGCAGGGCCTGGCAGCCGCAGAGACTGACTGCTTGGTTTAGAGGGCAGCTGGTGAGAGGGGAGGCGATAAGAGATTCAGCTTTCTGCATATGTGAAAGGTGCAGACACACAATAAACTCAATATTTTAACACAGTACAATGTGTTGCTAAGTAATCTAGAAACAAACTGTTGAGGTCATAATGGGTAACAGTCTTCATTTACGAACTGTAATGTAACTTCAGTTTCCATAGCAATGTGTTAAAAAATGTGCAAACAAATAAAATATTGATTGGCTGAAATGTCATTTTCAAAAGCAGGTTGTAACATTACTACTTTGCAAAGCCAAAGAAACTACCTGGGGAGGCGTAATGGACTTCCTGTCCTGGGAGGTCCATATCCTGTTGAGTGAGTCCCGAGACCTCTCGGGTAACAGGCGGGAATTTCTGGCCAGACATCTCCTCACTGGATCTACATCCTCATACGGATTCTCTTTCTCTGTTCACAGAAGATCAGTGGAGAGAAATCACAACTCAGACTAAAACCAAACACCAGCTGCATGAGACCAGACTTAAGAGCTAGCGAGGTAACATGTCTTCTTAAGGACTGAGTGGGAGAGAGAGACAGACTGATAAGGAAATGGTGGGCAAAGGGTTCGGGAGGGGGTGGAAGATGATAATGAGAAGGAGCTGGAGGCACCCGACAGGGCAGCTATTGAGTGCTGGGAGAGGATTATTCATGGAGGTTTACTCCTGGCCTACTTGAACTCAATGCATTGTCTCCAAAAACACTTTCTGTTGGACATGAGCCTTTGGACAGCACTCTGTCTCAAAAATTGGGGGCCAGTGATGAGTCAAGGTATGCAGACGGTTCAGAATAGAGTCAAGACTGCATATAGCTTTACTTAGCCCTGTTAGTAAGGAGAGGACAATGCTCTTATCCTGAAAGCACCTAAACTCACATTTAACATCCTGGTAAATATATATTAGGCATACTGTCCTACTGGATCGGTTTGTCTGGGTGCATTTGTTAATCAGCAAATAAAATATATATCATAAATCAATTGTTCATGAAATACCCAAAAATATACATTAAAAATTGATGTTTCCTTTTTCAGGACCTTGAAGCAAAAACAAGGCAAGTGAGGGGCTGCAGGAATAAAAAATATCAGTGATTTTGGGGGATGCTGTGATATGACCTGAATACAGGTCATAAAAAGTCATCAATAGCTTAATCTGCTGTTGAAGGGAGAAAATCTTTCTGCTAATAATTATTTCATCATTAATATTAAAAATATTTGATAACAATGATGTAACATTCTTTGAATGTTTGGAATAGTAAAACAAATACAAAATAATTACAAAGATTTTAATAACATGAATGTTCAAATTTCATCTTATAACTTGACTTTAAATACTTATCACAGATTAAACACTGATTCATGTTTCACGCTAAATATATTTAACATAAACAAATGCCATTCAAATCTTTCACAACATATTAAAATTAATCATTAAAAATGTGAATTTATCCATCATAATTAAAATATTTAGTAACCACAAGCATTTGCTTACTGGCATCACTTTTGTCGGTTGAATGTAAATAAAGCATGCAATTTAATTATTCCTCCTACACTGCCAACTGGCTGCCAATCAAATCAATAATTCAAATGCTGCCAGTGTGAGTGACAACATAACAGCAGTTACAGTATCCCACACAAAAACAGCCCTACTTTCAGTAGTGTTCAACAATTTTCTTATTGTTTCCCTGAAATACATTAGCATATAATTTCTCTGCGCTCTGTTTCCCTTCACTAGAAGGGTCCTGTAGCTCCATTGGTAAAGCATTGTGTTAGCAGTGCAACAGTTGTGGGTTTGATTTCCAGGGAACACATGCACTAATAAATTGTTTCTCAAATGCACTGTAAATGAATGTAATGTCTTACAACAAAAAGCACTTGATCAGTTGATCATGAGACCAGTTGATTGCACCGTGCACAACAATCCTTTTGTGCAACTTTTTAGTTATATGTTGTACAAATGAACACCTCAGCAACAAAGAAACACATGATATCATCATCAAAAAATGCTGTTAAGTGAGTCTGACCATAATAACCACTACCACTCCTTTGAAAACAGTGAATTCAGAAGCTTAACAAAAGCTTTTAGCACACAAAGTGTTAACCACTGCACAAGAGTCTGACCTTATGAGGTGTACTGCTGAGATCTGCCCCGGTGCCATTAAGGCTGAGAGTCACAATGACAGGCCACCAATTACCCAGAATCCTCGGTAAAGCTCCCAAGCAATGCAGAATAATGACAGCATGCTGCAGAAATGATATACCTTTCTGACCAATCACATACAAGAGGGTACTAATCAACTTCTCTACTTACAGGAGTTCCACAAAACACAGACAAAAGGCGAGAGAGTGGGCACACCTAAATATGATTGTGCCTCTGTTTTCACAATGGTAAAAAGAACATGCAGTGAGCAGTACACAGTGTTTCACATTTCCAATAAAAGCGGCACAGCAGACACAGCAGACACAACAGTTTAATGGGCAGTTTGCGATCTTCCCAACAGCAGCATGCAGTCATGTCAGAAGAGGCTTTTTGCCTGAAATGAAAAGCCATAGAACACAAATTAAAGATGGGCAGTGTTTTCAAAAGCTTTGCAGGCAAATTACACACAGCAATCTGATTGTGACAGCCACATATAAGACTCTCTGTAAGGACAGGAGAAAGGAAGTGGCCTCTGTTAGAGCTTGTATATCATCATGACATATATAGGTTTTCCTCTAAATGATAAATGTAGGTTAACCCTGCCATCTAAAGATATTTGGCCAATCCATTATCACTATAGTAATGGGCAGTGTAAATGGTGGACATGTCATAAATGCCACCAGACTGGCTCTCTGCCAAAATGCAATGTGATGCCCTAAAATTGAACCTGAACGATGGCCTCAGGCCAACATAAGCATGCCGTAAACAGTTTTTTTTCCTTACATTGAAAGAAATTTAGTAACAAAGAAGTTTCGCCTGATACTATGGCTTATCCTCCATTTCCCCGACAGCCTGAGAAAACAGATCATCTGATCTCCTAACCACAGCCCGGTGCTTCTGGACCACCCTTACATGCCTCATTCAGACCCCGCCGCACCAGTCCTCACTGCTGACAGCACACAGAGGACATATATTTTTCTGGAACTAATCAGCATTCGTAAAAATGTGCAACCACAATGCTTGATCCCATACCCGAGGTGTTCTCTGGAACAATGGAACCTTTGTTGGAGAAAAGGCTGAGAGTCACCCGCTTCCAAACCGCTAGAGGCTCGTTCACCGCCTGGACCCACTAGCCCTGATTGTCTCTAAAACAACACTCAGCAAAGGCTCCCCGGCATGAGCTTGCATATTCCTTGTTTTAGAACTGCTACAACCATAGAAACACTTGCTTCAAACCCCTTTAAATTAGTTTGCAAACAGCCTTGTTGTTTTTAGCAGGCGCTAATTCATCCAAGCTTCTCTGCAGCATCTGATGGCTTTGCCTCATCAGCAACAGACAAAAAGCAGATTTACAGTGCAGTCAAAGAGCAAGACCCACAAACACCGTAACAATGTCAAACCCTCAGGGTCTAAGCATTAGTGCACACAGGCTGTTTCCTACCAGGAAGGAATTTAGCACATAAAATTGGCCAGTACCACATGCCAGTACTTCATCACCTTCAGTAGACAAAAAAGTGAATTAATGCAGGGCTTGTGGAATCAGCAGACAATATAAAACTCTGAGCACAGCACTGTCTGTGTACTGCTTTGGGTATAATAATGCAATAACTTGCAGTTTCACTCATGAGAAAAATGCACATGAAATCTATTCCCACATAAACACTATCAGCCATGCCGTACGTACTCTAGAAAACATTCTGTGTTCCCTGAACATCAATAACTTTTAGTAATGTTATAAAACAAAGAGTCAAAACAATAATGATACAATTAATGATATAAAAGTATAAAAAATAAGACAACATAAAAACACAAATTAAAAATAACAATATAAATATGCTAATATCATGTAAACTATATTTTAATACAGATTATTAATATGTCTAATTTATTTGAATCTTTTTAAATACAGTTTATTAATATGTTTACATTACTTTAATATTTTTAGGTACACATCAAACATAGAAATGTTGAACCCGGGTGAAATTGTAACTATGAAAGGCTGATGTTTATTGTTGTCTTATGATTTATCGCTCCTTTGTTTTCCTGTAAGTTGTTTTGGATAAAAGTTTCTGCTAAATGTACATGTAATTATTTTATGATCAAATGAAAGCAATTAAAAGCTGTCACCAACCATTCTTACCCACTATGTCCTCATAGGCGTTCTCCTCCAGTGTGCTCTTGGAGCTGGGTCGGCTGTGGTTCTCTGTGCCATTCTCTGTGGGTGAGGAAGGGTATGAGGATTGCAGGCTGACAGTGTCCTCTGACTCACACGATTCTCTAGAAACAAACAGAGATAAAGGAAAACCACAGCTTTGGACCTGTTGCAGAAAAAGTGGAGAGCATCTCTGCTGGCTTGGCTTAAGGCAAACATTTTTAATTTGGATGATGACAATCAGGCCAGACCACCTGAGAAGATGAAAGCATCTTTCACATATTAGGAACTTAAATGTCCAATTGCTCAACAGTTCTTTCAGAAGATGGTGATTAAAACGATGTAGCAAAAACAGAGGCTTTCACATGGTGATTCAGTAAAGTCTTGTTTACATAACACAAGCCAAAAAGTCACATATGTGTAAGTAAACACAAGTATACTAGATATTGCATGAAAACATAGTCATTAAGTTTTCCAGAAGCTTACCAGAAGGTTAGAACTTTAAATCAATGCTCTGGCATGACAACCTCATTGCCTGCCTATAGTATCTAAATATTCGACTTTGCACCAGCCACAGGAATGTCTAACAAGGGCTCAGATGCAGAGCAGTAGAAACACTCCTGCCCATGAGGTTCTCTGTCATGTAAGGTTGGCAGTTTTCCATACCCAGTAACTGGGCTAAACAAACCATGGGCCAGAAGATCATTTGAACGGAATATGAGCCATAAACAAAATGAAAACCCTCAAAAAAACCCAGCAGCAGCAGTGTAAAGCGTTCTTCTATCAACTAAATAAGATGAAGCGAAGTTCTCAAACCTCTTTGATTCTACAAGAACATTTCATTTTCTCTTTTGTTCCAGCTTACTGTGATGGATGAACAAAGTTAGTGAGACTGTTTTGAGGTTAGGGTCTCTAAAAATGGTCCCAGAAAGTGTTTTATAATACTGTTAAAGCTATTGCTGATTCTATTTTTAGACACAGAACTAAATTTGGAAAATGAAATATTAATGAAACCTTGCCTTTTCGTTTCTTGCCCATAGGCCATTCCGCAATGTCAGTTTAAATCTATCTCAACGTGAAGATGAAAAAGACACTGTGCCATACATAGAAGTTCTAAAAAACACAACAGTGTAATAATGTAATACTTCACACAACACTGCTTGGATTAAGAAGACAACAAATTCACCTAATATGGTAAATTTACAAAAACCCCGAGAAAAAAATCTGTGCTGATCCCTGCTTGCCATTAAATGCCTGACAGGAAATTTCATTTTGCTTACTTGATTTGTAATATAATAGTCTGTGAAACCATAGAGGCCAACTGACTGTGTGAGAATATGTAGTCAGAAAGAAAAGCCAATAATTCTACAGAGCTACACCAACAAAACAAATGTTTGGCCTGTGATCATTTTCCTTTTCAACATTCCTGGGACAACATTCCAAGTTTGATATACTTCACTATCCAAAAAAAAATAAACTAGCATGTTCGTGGGGGTACTCACAAAATGGGAGTACACAAATTTACTGCTTTTCAATCATTTTGACCATAGCTTACATATTTTTTTCTCTCAGCAACACAAATCTACCAGTCTAATCTTTAGATTATTTAAAGGAGATTAAATTTGCTGTATAAGAGGCTGTCATTCTAAAAAAAATATTAAATAATAAAAAACTGGGAGTAAGCATTACAACACATAGACCACAAAAAGTTACATTATCGATGGTGTAGTGTTAAAAGAAATAGATCACCTAAAGATTATTATTACTTATCATAACTCTGCCTCTTATTTTATTACAAACCTGTGTAACTTTATTCATTATTCACTGAATACTTCTTTCAAAATTACAAATAAGGAACGCTCTGCTGAACAGTTGTGTATTTTGAGAAAAAATGTAATAGGGTTGGAACAACATAGAGATGTAATAATCACAAAGTTTGATTCTTGGGGAATTAACCCTTGAAAGATTAAGGCTAGTAACCAGAAGGCAAGAGTTTCATCCTCTACAGGAACAACACATGAGCTATCACCACTGCACCCTTGAGCAAAGGCACTTATCCAATTGCTGTAGGGACACTGTAAAGCAGTGCTGTAAATCACTTGAATAACAGAATCTGTTAAGTGACTAAATACTACTACACTGACAGACATGGCATTTATATATTGTGGAAAAGAATCATGTTTCTCACCTATCTTGAGTCTTCTTAGGCAAGCCTTCATCTGTCTTGGAATTTCTCATTATAGCAGGTGCTGGGGTTGAGGGAAGTGGAGGGGGGGATTCAGTGGTGGGAGGTAGTCCATTGCTGGGCAACAAGCCCCTGTGGTTCCGATTGGCATCATACTCAAATGTGCGTTTGGGTTTGGGCAAAGGGTTCACTGTGGGTCCAGAAGAGTTCTGTGCAGATGGGATTTCTGGGCTCTCAGACCTTGTAGAGCTGATGCTGAACCTCTGTCTGAGCTTAGAGAGTCTGTCAGAGCTTGGAAAAGCTTCAGGCTCAGTGGCCACAGAGCAGATGCTGCTCCGCTTGCTGCCACAAGTGCTGTCTAAGTCCTCGGCCCCACTTATCGTGAAAGACTTCTGTCTGGACTTGTCAAGCCCATAACAATTGCTAAGATACTGTGGTGGTGATGAAGTGGGACTTTCCTTCAAGGCCTGCTCAATCTTCTGTATCCGGCTCAGCACGGCTGAGGTCTCCTTGCGTGCAGAGAGTGTTCGCAGAAAAATCCCTGAGGACTCAGTCTTTGAAGGCCTTTTCTGAAATCTTACAGGGGCTTCTCTATCAGATACACGCTCATCTTCCTCAGTCTCTGGATAGGAGCACTCAGAAAATGCTGTGCTCATCCTCCTCACGCCTTTAAAATCAAATGACTTCTCGCTACAGGGTGAGGACAGCAGGCTTGGGCAACCCTCAATGCCACCTCCAGGCCTCTTCTCTAGGCAAAGGCTCATCCTAGGCAGAGCCGCATTCCGACCCTCCCATTCTGAGATCTTTTTGCGTATGGCAACGGATGAAGCTGAGGTCCCAGTACAGCTGAGTGAGAGTGTGCGTTTATGCCCAAGGGTGGTAGTGGGTCCTATAGAGAGCGTACTCCAGCTAAGAGTTCCAGCATTCAATCCATCCCCCACAAGGGGGGCCTGTTGTGGCTGATTTTCTTTCTGCTCCTGGTTATCAGCACTGGATGGTTTCTGGATGCTGAGCCTCTTATCAAGTGAACCAATGCTCTTAGATTTGGTCAGTCTGCTTTGACATTCAAAATCAGAGGAGAGTGAGGAGCCACTTCTCAGACTCGCAGTCTTACAGCTCCAGTTCCTTTGGGTGCAGAGTGTAGCATCAGATTTTGCGTACGTTCCCTGCTGACTGGAGTTCTCAATGCCACCAAGGTGAGAGGAACTGGGCTCTTTTCCAGTAGAAAGAATTGGTGGTGGAGACACAGACTGATACCTGAAACAAGAGCAACCAGCAGACAGTGCTGAAAATAATGTTATGTAAAAAGTTATGTAAAAAGGTACCTTGACAAAGAAAACAACTTCCTCTTAACCTAAATCAGTAAATTAATGAGAACTGGTTGTTACAAAATGTCATCAGAACAAAATTGTCCAATCAGGACATTTCTAAAGCCAACATGACACATGCAACATTACAGAAATTGGAAGTGCAAGACATTTTTTATAGATTTTTATTGATATATACTATAGAATAAAAAACAAGAATATGAGCTAATATGAGCCCTCATACCAAGCCAATACAAACAACAGAACAGTTAAAACACACCTATATATGTCTACACCTATCTTTCACATAATCAGTTTAGAGAACTTTTATGTATACATTCCAAACAAAAGCTGTTGAAAGCATTACACTTAGTAGATCAGAAATAAAAGAACTCACCCTCACTATCCCTCAATGGTTTTTCTTAGCTGTGTGTAACAACTGTTTCTTTGCCTACATGTCAACCTCTGTTTCCTCATCATTCCCATGCCCATTGTTCACTCTGCAAACAGACGCTGCTCACTGCTGAGCAATACGATTAAAGACTCTGCTGACCTAATTTCAGTCTCCTCAGACACACAAACACTTTCTCATCCACCTCCAAATCTAATGCTGCTCATGAGCTTCCAGGAACTAGAACTCAACTTGGCCCACACCTCCTCTGAAATTGAAGCAGGCAGATGCTGATGTCACAGCAGTGGTTAGAATAACAAATGCAAGCTGGGAGGAGGCCAAGAGTATGATCCATGATGCAGGTTGGGACAGATCAACTGAAAGCCTCACCATAACGCCTTTCTCAAGAGAAAGGGTAAAGCCACACCACCTGAAACCTTGCAGGACATGCTTTAAAAATGACTGTGCAGTTAACCTCCATGTGTGATACATTCACAAAATATTTATTATTATTCATTATTATATCATATCCATTATTTTGACGTTGGTTGTCCTTACAACCAATGTCAGTAATATATAATCATAACTTATTACTGTATGCAAAAAATCAGTTTGGATATGTTGTCTCCTATTTAAAGCAGCCCACACTAGTTTCAAAAGTATAAAAGTGTAAATAAAGTGTGAATAAAGCCAAAAAGTTTAAATAACTTGACATAAACACAAAAACATATCACACAAAAACTCATATCACACAATTTGATTTTAAATAGTATGCAAACACCCTAAAATTTGTCCTAAAAAATCATGACAGGCACACAGTCAAAAAGCTCTTAACTAAACTTACAAATTTAAAATGTTGCACAGAAATGGACAGATTCAAAGGGCAATTAAACTGAGAACAGTTTGTCCTCTTGAATTAAAGCTGAAGGCCTTTTAGCATTAAGCAGTGACACTGAAAAATCTCATGCTTGAGTCTGACTAACATATCCTGTGTTTAAGCAGATGCTTAAGGTTTAGCTTTTACAATAAACTCCTGGCTTAGAAACCAGGGTATTATCTCAGATATTTAAAAAGGAAGGAATGGACAGTGTCCAGATGTATCAAAATGAGACGGAGGATATTGTTTGGAAGGACAGTCTTTACATTACAATCTTTACATCACAATTTTTTCTACAGATGAATAACATACAGCTATTTAGGGTCATTTCACACCCTGCCCAACAGATTACATTAACATTTCATTAAAGGAAATTCTGCCAATTTTGCCATATGTACATATATATGTTAGCGATGGAATAACACTGCATGTCTAAAAATATCCCCCAACCACCCCTCCACAAATGATTGTTTCTATAACTGCAATATTAAACTCATATAATGTCCTTTACAAAAGGAAAACATCAGTGTCTGAATTCCTTTACTGAGTCCACCATGTGGTCTAAGGAGGTTTTCTAGCAGTCTTGACAGGGCCAGTAAAAACAAGTCTAGCTCTGGGGAATCCAGCTGCTCTGGCCACACATGGACTAAGTGGGATGCCAGTGCTGGTCTGGCTCTTCCTAGGTCTTGAGGGCAATGTCAACCACAGGCCATTTCCTGTTTGAAAGTCATGCCGGGATGGTGAAGCTATAAGGTTCCAGGAACACACATCAAAAGCAACATATCAAGCCCAGAGTCAGCGGGTTCTCCCCCACAAAAATGTGAATATTTCATCTATGATTGAGTTATTTATTTTGCTATTATCTCTGCTATAAAAAGTGCCTATTCTTAGTGTTGGGCCTACCTACCGCCACCCCCATCTGACATAAATCTGCTTCTTCAGCATTCTCCTTGCCTGTGATTTACTGTTGAAACTTTAACATCCATGTCTAGGAAGAGAAGCTCTTCAGAGGGTAGAAGAAACTATGTCATCGTTTTACTCTGCACTTATTCACATAAATCACATTGACATCAGAGAGAGTGCATTAGAAATGACGAAAGCAACCCCTGTCACTTTTCACAGAATATTTTTCTTCTTTTGTATATCTGATACTTACCGGAAAACTTCACAGAATGAAGCCTGGCCACAAATAGAACAAAACAAGTTTGAGGCCTCCAGGCACAATTTACGAACCACTGATTTAGATGATTTAGCATGATTCTAAATATAACACCATGGAGCAAAGCTGTCAAATATGACACATCAACTGCATAGGGATGAGTACACAAAATACATGATACTATTATGTACAACAGATGGAATAGAAATGTTTACTAAATGGTTTATATTAAATACTTAAAACAGAGATAACATTTATGGACGTTGTTCGAGTCAAAACATGCAAGACTCTAAATTAAACTAGTTCATTCTTGCTTTAAATTACTGCATTACAGTGCGCATTACAATAAGTGTTACATCTTTGTTTCTCAAGAGCTGCAAAGTAGGTAAATCAAAACTTGCACTAGTGGTGAATGCATTCTAAGTTGTTGTTTTACCCAAGCTGTCACAACAACTTTGGTGTAAAAGACCAATAATAGCCACAGACAGATGACTCACAAGTATCACGGCTCTTACCTTTCTGAGGTTTCCTGAGAGCTTTTAGACCCTCCTGCTCTCTGTGCAGCTTTGCAGCTCTTGTTTGCAGTCATCTCCTTCTAGCAGCTCCCTCACCTGCTTAAAAAATACTTTGGTAAGAAAGTGTCTGTCACAGCTATAAATGTAAATGTGCTATAGCTGCATACATGTATAACACTATTGTGTTCAATCTTCATGAACAAGGTATAATAATGTAGAAGAAAATAAACTCAGAATTAATGTGTATATATAAATACATTTCTAAATGTGACATAAAATGGCATAAGCTTGAAAACAATGAAGGGTCTGTATAGAGAATAACAAGTTGCTTAATTGTTTTTGCTTATTTGAAATAGAAACTTTGGGCTAACCCATTCGGTTAAGTCTGTTTGGCACATATGATGTAAACCACAACAAATATGGACCTTGATCTTTGCACAAAGAACAGCCATATCATCCATGTATTAAAACAACTAATCCCTGTCCCTCAAAGAAGCTCAGACGACCCAGCATGCTTCAAGTGAAAAGTGGGCTTGTGTGTTGTAGTAAATCCTGCAGGAGCTGCTGTGAATATACATAAAGCTACTGAGGAAAAACATTCCAGTTCCCATTCAGATAAAGACAATACATGTCAGTTTCAAAACAGATGTCTACATTCATTTTCTGAAGAAGTGTGTGTAAAGCCACTCCTACAATGCCAGGGTGTAATGTATTGTATCTTTCAGGCACTGAAAACACAAGGGTGGTTGCCAAGGTGTTACTGTGATAACCAAGGTGTTCTGAGTGATCTTTAGTGTGTTGCTATGTGACTGCTTCAGTGTTTTGGTTGCCAGGGCATTGGGATGTGGTGGCTATTAAGTGATTTTTACTACAGCATTGTTATTAGGTTGCTACAGTGTTCTGGCTGATTGCTTTCTGCCAAATATAAGGTTATTATCATAAGGATCTTAATTAATGATGCAAATTATGCAACAGTGACATTCTCCATAAGGCACAAGTAAAATAACAATAAAAACATGGATTACAATGTGGGATATAATTTAGACACCCACACTAATTTAGACACCCACACCCACAGAAATAACTTCTGCCCAACAGCATTAGCACCTGTTAGTTTGTACACGCCTTTCCATTATTTAAGCCTCTCTAAAACAATAGCTAGTTTTCCCATTGTTAAAGCAACAGTAAGAATGACAAATGAAAGACAAATGAATGATACCGATATTAATACCACCAACATCTGACAAAATGAAACATCAGAGATATTAAAAATAAATTAATACTAAAATAACAAACATAACTGTAATAATTTAAAGCATACTATGTAAGGTTTCTTGTGGACAGGAAGTTTAAATCCTAATTAACAGTTGTAAGAACAAACTACAAACACTTTACTATTCTCAGCACCCGGACACACAACATAGTAGTGTACTTCTTATTTCTGTTTATAGATGTGACTTAACAATACAAATAACATTAAAATAACATTTCCTGTAAAATTGAGACATCAAATTATAAATCATAATTAAAACCGACTGCTGTGAATGAGGGTCAGGTAATGAGACTGTTTTAACACTGATCTGTTATGTAGGCTACTTGCTCAGTAACATGAAAATTTGTACATGAAATTGTTATTGGCCATAAAGAGTCCCTATTTTTACTTTGGATCCTCCTTTAATGTAGCAAAGGCTTTAGATTTTTTCCATCCATTTTATTCAGCTTAGCACAAGTTTTGAGGTATCATTTATGTCTATAGAACAAATGGTGCATGACGAGTTATAAGGCACAGATTACTGCTTAGTGTTTGAGGCTTATTCAGAGTCTCTACCCTAGAATAAGCAACAATAATACTGATTACATTTTATTATATATAGTAATAAAAATTATATATAATATTGTTTGCCAAGCACCATTAACAATAACATTATTTTTTGGTGAATTGATTTTCAACAACCCTAGAATATGCAGTCGACAGAACAGCAGCACAAGACCTGTAATGTAAAGTAATTGCAGAGCAGGTTTGCATGGCTATTTAGTGTAACAGAGCTTCCGTTTGTAAAACCAGAGAGCCTTGCCAAATGCCTTTAGTCTAAGAAGTAATGTTTGGAGGATGTGTTTGTATTAATGTCTGTTTAAATGGAGGAGCCAAGATTAACACGGCTAAGCTAGTCTCTTGGTTCATTAAACAGTGATTGCTTTTTCCCATGAACATTTGCACCTAAGGACTAAAAAGCCCCTGTTTAAAGGCAGATATTAGTTTTACAAGCTGGGTCAGGGAGTAGTGGTTTGGGAGTTTGGAGCACAGAGGTGCTCAGGTTAGTTGAGAAAGAGAGGGCTGTTTTTTCATTTAGTCAGTTTAAAGCCATAACAAGCCTTGAGAACCTTTGACGAGCGCTACAATAAATTTGAAAGCCCTTTCTTTGCACAGCTAATCCCTAAAATGACTACTGAATAGACTCCCTAGTTTAACTATATTTCACTCTTTATCACCCAAAATCTCCTAATGTAATGATGAGCTCAGACATTGTCTCTTAACCACAAGCAGAAGCTCTTCACAACACCACAACCACTAAAAACTGGCTTCGACAAATCTTAATCAGCCACCCTTCATGGCCACACAGCCATGTGCATACCGCAGGCCACTTCCTCCCATCAATCCAAAGAGGACGCATTCATCAGACGGCAAAATGGGAAAAATAGTTCTCCACATTGAAAAGAAACACCTCCCATCCTGCCATGCATTCACTCATTTGGATGTGCTTAGTTTACAGGGATGTTGGAAATACATGCACTCAGATACAGAAGGGGCTGGGTGTAGCTGGGTGCACCAGGGGCTTGTTTACAGGAAGTTGTTGTATGTAGTAGTCAGCCAACCAGCAGCAGAGCTAAAAGCCCAACAGAGACAGATGAGGGAAGAGACAGCATTCCTTCTGTCAGCCATTTCCTGTTTCAGAGGACTGCAAAGAACATGCATCTTCATTTCAATCTAACTGGTGGGCCTTCTAACAGCTCTCATTCAGCCTTCAGAATTTACAGTTTATTTTTGCTCCTGATGAATTACTTATTTCACTTACTGTTAATGCTTTGTTTGAAATGAGAGCACCTGCCCCAGATTTAAAGATGACTTCCTATACAGTGATTAACACACAATATTTCCTGCTGAAAATGTCCAAATTATTGTTGTTACTAGGACAATCATTCTAGCTACAAAGAAAAATGAAGCTGTGGCTAACCATAACCGCATAAAATGTAAATATTTTCTTTTTCTTTGACATTGGAGGCACAAGTTTTGCGGAACTTTTTTCCGATCAGAGCTATTGAAAGGAAAAATATTCAACTACTGAAGCATCACTATCATTAAGACCTCAGGGTCAATGTAGCTTGACTAAATCTATTACCCAGACCTACAGAAAACATACATATATATGTAAACAGTTCTTCCAAAAAGCACCATACAAATTAGTAAATAAATTTGCTAAAGCATGTGGGAATGTTATAAAAAGTGCTTGCTTAGTAATAATAACAAGTAGTGACAAATTTACAGTTAATCTAATTACATCAAGGAATATTGGAAGGATATATAGACCTGCTGAATATGATTGACAGACTGCTTGTTTAGGAGGCTGATTCATACAAATATACTTTGCATTGATGATTGCAAAAAGTAGGTTTGTTTCAACAAACAAATTACAAAAACATCAAAATGTAATTACCAAAACCACAATCTCATAGACACACTTAAGCATTAGGGCAGATTGCTTTCACAGGAAATGAAAGTCTTGTTCGTTTTAGCTCTTTTGCTAAATGCGGGCATCATTAAACATTCATCTTTATTATTTATTACACCAATTTCCATGTGTATTATGCTCAATGGTCATGTGACCATCTCATCTGCACAGTGGCACCATTTCAGAGCAGTGAGAAACAATCATCTCTTTTACTCAGATATTGATCTACAACAGGAAGAGCCAGAGCTGCACCCATTTCTCTGAAAAACTGACAAAAACCCATTTACCTTAATAATTCATACTGAACATACTGTAAGAGCTTCAGAGGTTATTAAAAAGCAGTAAAGGCTTTGAGATTATTTAAACTTGGATGCACTGAAATCACCTTGAGCTTTCCTAATTATGATATATGTAATAGATTCTGAAGATAAGTACATTGTCCCAGTCCTATCAGTGGGAATACATCACAACAAGCTATATTAGAGCTTCCATTATATGACACCTTCCATCCATATCATTCCTCATATTCACATCACTGTCATATTCAGAGATTACACCAGAAATGTCACCGATTTCTCAAGATTTCCTTGAACAGCTCCAACTAATCTCATCACTCCAAAAATAGTTCATATTTAAATGACAGAGAAGACTGAACATCTTTGTTCGCTTTGTCCTTGAACAGCGAGTGGTTAAAAAGTAAGCTCCCTTATCGCTGTTTCAAACAAATACTATCTGACCAGCTTCTTTGGGTGAATGACACAGTGAGGAATGTTCTGGGTTCAAGACAAGACCACAGGGCATTGGCCTTGTCAGTGACGACAGGTCAATTGGATAGCAGAGCAGTGCTCTCTTTAAAAGAATGCACTAATATTTGCCCTGTCCATCAAACCTTACATTCAACACATTGGAGTTTCTGAATGTGGGGAATTCTTTCACTTACAGGGAGGGATTTGTTTAATGTCAATAAACACAACACAACAGACAGGACAGATTGTTTAGTTACTCCGCCATGTAAAGCACATACAGCTCACTCAATTATCAGTGAACCTAGTAAGTTATTAAATATACAAAAGCAGAGAAGTTAGTAAAGCAGAACTTAGCTAAAATAATTGTGGACGTAAGATGAAAAGTTCCAAAAATAGACTCAGGAGATGAGCACTAATTCTTATTTCCTGTCAATATGGTAAATTAGAACTTTTCACACATTTGATTCACACATTTTATTTGTGATCATGAGCTTAGGTGTCCCAGATTGCACCTAACTTGCCATTAATGTCTTTGGCAGATTCATATCACTGCAGGTCAACAAGATTTGGCTTCTAAAATCTCTAAAACAAAAGATACAGCAGCACAACACAAACCACTGCCGGGTTTCAGCTCCTCTTGAACTTAATAACCCCTGAGAGGCAACAAAATGGCTCACACGTTCACAAGAGACTCTTTTGCACCGAAGACAATTTCTCTTCCTCATTTCTTTCTTTGTACCCTGTAAACTCTGAGTCTGTTTTGTTATTACCAAATCAGATATGACTGTGTAAGAATGGGGTTTGCATTACAGCATAAATACCACAGGAGAGAGGGACCCCATTCCAGGCTCTTAGCTTGCACCATCATATGGTCTTCATCAGGTCTCTCGCAGAGATTTATATACTGCATGAGGTATATGTTAATGCTGCTGTTATCAACCGAGTATGTTGTGTTTAGATTGCGTTAAGAAAAGATGTTCAGTGTGTTTCTAGTATTATGAGGAGTTTTTAAACATGGTCCCACCTGGACGAATCCCTCTGGAGCTGCTAATTAAAATCTCCCTGAAAAGTCTGATGGAAACAAGGAAAAGGCTTATCCATGCAATACAGAGCACACAAATGGGATGTCTTTTGTTTCCTTTAGACATGGTTTCAATCCCAAGTCTTTCAATAATGACAGAGTTTGTCTTTGGTTTGGGGCTGTGGGTTGGAGGGATTGTCGTACCCTGTCGAGCTGCCTAAATGTCTTTCCTTCTGAGCTTTTCATGAACTGTGGAACTTGGCCTGTCACAGCTCCCAGCAGCTGCACACTCCCCACACAATACCCACGATTCCTTGCTCCCATAGTGCTGAGTGGACAGGCCAGATGGAACCAATTTTTAAGCCCTTTTCATTCTCTGTCTCCCTTTCAGCTGTTTACAGTTCTTTCTTTCACTAGCACAAGGAAAGATTCACACATTGAGGAAATTGTGGAATGCTGTTCACAATGACGTAGGAATCTGAAAAGTCAAATGGATCAGCTTTTATTTTCAGCTTTTCTGCTTGATTATAACCAATTTCTATTAATATTTTTCTAAATGTGTTAAAATTTAAAGATCCATATTATATGCATTTTAAAAGTAAAACTGGCCGAAAACAAAAAGCTACTCTATGGGTAAGAAACTCACATACGCTTAAGTCAAGATGCTTAAGTTGTTATACAGGGATAATACTCCACTTTGCATAAGATCAGAAATGTCAATGCACTTCACACCTTTCTAGTGCTTGACAGACATGACATCACTAAAACGGTCACTGAGAAAGAACTGCACAAAGATACCTCAGTAATTCTCCTCTTATGTTCTATGGACAAATGAACTGCATGCAAGTTCAGAGCGACATCAGGGTAAATAAATAAGGAAAAATATTTCATTTTGGTGGACAATTCCTGGTAAACAACTAGTCACTTAAAAAGCCATATAAAGAAAATCAGACTTATACAGACATATAACTGAAGTTTGTTCAAGCATCAAACATGTTTATCACTGTCTATTGTGTTGAGCAGTTTACACAAATCTCAGAGATTTGCAGAGGGAAGTGACACAACAATGAGACAAAAGCAACCTCCTCTCCCATATGAATAACTCTGAGTCAAGTAAATCTTTCATAATTGTATAGCAGATTGACATCAGGTGCTGTTTCTGACTAATACCAATGACACAACTACAAATAAAATGTTCTGTGTTATGACTCCCCACCCAGACTGAAAAGAAAATCAAGGTTAAGTTTAAGGGAACCGTCTCATAGATATAACGTAATATTAAAGTGCTTTATTACGCCTAGATATGCAATGGTTTCAGGTACTCCATCATGCTACAAATCTGAAGTCATCTATTTAACTACTTAACTAATATGATGTAACAAAATCAAATGAATGCATGTGTGTGAGCATAATGCAGTCTAAGAAAAAATAAACAGTAGTTACAAAAAATTCTGTGAAAAGTGATTTGTGTTATTACATTGAAATGCTAAAAGGAGTTTGGATCAAGGGTCCTTGCATCACTGTTATTTCAGCTGACACAGTGTGTGCGCAAAATCACACATACAGCCAAGCAATGAACTGACTAAGGCTTAACTCTACAAGAAGGCTATTTTATATGTTATGGTACCACTACGATTTGTTTTGTTCAAGTACTGGTGACATCCCACCCTGATCCATATTGCGCAAACACTGGACAGAGAACAGAGCGGCTTCCATGATTGAACTGACAATCCAGACCAATAAGAAGGAAGGGACATTGTTCCAAAAACACAATAGACAGTCTGTTCTGAAAGTTCAGGAAAAAAGGACTTGCAGCTGCAGTAACAGCCAAAACCGAATGCAGGGTGCACCCTATACTCCAGCAGTGATCGAGTAAGCTGCATGTGTACATGCCTGTGGGTGTGTTCTAATGGAAAAACATAAGGCTGCTGAAACATGCCATTAAAATGAGCCCTTATGTCAATCCTCTCTCTCATTCAGCTGCAAACGTTTGTTTCTTATGATCACTAAACCAATACATAGAGTTTTCTTCCCTATCAAAGAAAGACGTAACTAAACTTGGCCTTGAGGGCGCGCACTACTCTCTAGATAAAATACACGTTTCACTTTATTTAAAAACGTTTGATTATTGAATGTTTGAGTAAACAAATCCACCAACATTCACATGAGATGGGCAGAAAAGATAGAAGGGCTTTACCAAATAAGGTAAAACACACCAGACTCTATACACGCAAATACTTTAAACAATAAACTTGAGGTTTTAAAAAAACTCTACATACAGATAGAATATGACAATACAAAAGTTTTTTAAACTCCACTTTGGCTGTGTCTCAAACACAGTGAGCTGCCCAACTTCGTTTTTGGGCATCGTGTTTTCTGCGCCTATCGAGTCAACTTTAGTTTCAAACGTTGTGTGAATATCACTAGGTTTTGACATACAGTCTTTGTTTGCCATGGGCTGCGCTCATTTTTTATAATGTAACTTTTGCTAGAATGAAGATTAAAGTTTTACCTGAACGAAACATCCCGCTATCCGTGCCATTTTGTTCTGTTTCTCACAAACGCACATAGCGATGATAAAACTCATCGATTTGCCGGCAATACCTGGAACTTTTCCCTAAACTTCCAGGCATGTTCTTTCAAGCGGGGCAAATCCCTCCCTACTTGAGATCTACTCTCTCTCTCTCTCTCTCTCTCTCTCTCTCTCTCTCTCTCTCTCTCTCTCTCTCTCTCTGGGCGAAGGCAGAGCTAGTTTCCAAGGAGACAGATTGTTTTGCCCCCCACTCGCGCTCCCACACCAAACCTCACCGGGTCTCAGAATGACTGCCACATGGATCTGAACTCTGTACGGTATGCTGCTATGTCAAATGAAGCGAGAACAAAATAAGTGCCGGTTACAGTTCACACATGTCTCCTTTTGACTCCTTTATAAGCCCGATATAACACAGGTTTCTTGTTTAAATACGGCGATGAAGCTTTATATAAGCAGTCATTAATACAGATTTATTTTGTGTGGAAAATAATTTTCAGTGATGGAATAGCAGTAACATATTCAGACGCTAAAGTTGTCTAAGCCTGCCATTTGGTTTCTCTATGATTTACCAATATCCATATGCTTCAGACATCTAAAGGTTTCCTGAAGCAGAGAACAAGCATAACACATTGCAAGCAGCTGTCTAAACCTTGGTACGCAATCACATGTAAGTGAAGCATAAGTTTAAGAACAAACAAAAGAACCTTTGAGAGTATTTAGAGATGAGATCTTAGTGAGGCTAAACAAGATCCTCCCACTTGCCTCTAAGTATGTATTCTAAGTATGTACTCTGATTCAACAGAGCCGTAAGCAACAGATGCTAATGGATGTTTATAGGATGCTTATATAGCTGAACACAAAACAGATAAGATTTTGTATTAACCCTGTATAAGCAGTTTGTTATATTTCACAACAACAGTTGTTAAGCATGCGTTAGGTAAACAGAAAAAGTTGTGAAGCAATGTGTGACAATTAGTTTAAACAATTAGTTTAGTAGTTTCGAAACTTTATAGCACAAACCAAAACATTTAGCCTATCTGGTACTACCAGCTAACTGGTGACTGAAATAAACAATCAGATCCCATTAAATGTTAGTTATCCATTTAAAACTAAACGATTACATTCTGATGTTATGGGACAAGACAGCTATTATCTATTAACAATTATTTGCGGAATATTTAACAATTTTGACTGCTTTCAAATCAGTAAATAGAAATATATCTGCAAATACAAGCAACTTGTACAACTAGATAAGTGATCTGTGGTCAACAAATGTTGTATCATGACAACATGTTATATTGTCTTTTGCAACACTTATAAATTAGTCCAAACACTCAGTAGAATTGTGGTTTCTGGTGTTAGGAAGTGAAATAGGAATCTTTCTGGAATCTGTATTAAATTCTGATATAATAGCACAGTTATGGCACAAATTATCTCTTCATCAGGTTCTCAAAGCACTTATTCAACCCAGGTGTACCTGAGAGTGAATAACAATATAAGACACACAGGATAACCAGCATTAAAATATCATCAGAATACAGTAAGTACAATACATAAATGTAATTGTAGAACAGACCTGCTCAGCGTTTTCACCATAAAACTGTACTGACATAGATAGATGATCAAATAACTGAGATTTGATATATCTTGCTAAAGTCAAATAACAGCTTGTCATGTTGCGTTCTCTTTTATTTAATGAATGACTATTTTTAACCTTGCGTCCTGATCTTGAGCAGAAGTCGATGTCAAAAACACCAAGAGGCCTAGACTAAACATCTCCCATGGTAGAAGATGCCTGTTACGGTGATCATGACACTAAAATATGTGGCTAGAGGTGTTTGGTAAAAGCGAACTAACCAAAAGCCAAACAGCCCTTTTTCTAATCAACACAGGCAGAAATTTGACCTGATCAAAACATAATGTATTCTCAATATGGTAGCTGAATAACAAAGCCCTGCGGTGAGAACCACAAAATGAATTCTAGCGCTTTATGCAGATTAATGACAAAAATTCTACTACGCATCCTCCGGGGCTTTGTTTTTTTTATCAGCACCACTTTAAAGGGAGTACTAGCAACAACTGCTATTTCCATATGTCTGCCAGTGTCAAGCACATGTTGTAGTTCACTGTTTAGGACATTGCGGTGATACTAATGGAGCAGATTTCCACCCAGTGTTGTGACTGTGATACATGCTGGACATGCATCCTCTCGGGGCATCGCATCATGCCTCTGATTGCAAACATGGAAGTCTCAATGCTCCTTTGCTCTTTCCTCAGAGGAAGTTGGTGGTTGGTAAAATACATGCGTGGGGTATTCCAGACGTTCTGAGACCCCTGTGGGCTATTTTTTATCCATAAAAACATTTGAAGTAGGAAGAGAAAGGGCCGTGTTAGAAATGATTCATGTTTGGTCTGCTACATGTTGATACTATATTAATTAAGCCCAGCTGGTACAAATCTAAGGGTTTAAACCAAGTTAATGCTAATGGTAATTGGGAGTGAGTTTCGTGCAGCTGTTACTAACCTATTGTTAATGGATGAATCCATTAGGTAGGAATCAAGGACACTAGCACCTTTAATCATTTTACAGCTAGAGTAGTATATTAAGTTGCCAAGAAAGAAAACATAATGGAACAATTTAGACTAAGGTATTACCTTAAATATATAAGTGTTTGAGTATTTATGAAGTACACTTAAATCACCCACAAGTTAAGTACAATTTACACCTGTTAAAGCCATTTAGGCCCAGGAGAAACATTATACCAACGTTGTTAAGTTGTTTCCCTTCCTTAAATACATTTGTAAAGACTCCATTAATCATGCTGAGAAAACACACAAAATCTCAGAAATATCACAGTATCCTTTTAAAAACACTCCTATATGTTCACACCCTTACCACATCACTTTCCTGACACAATTATTCTGTTGAGACATCTGATGATACACGGTAGAACAGTCTGTTGTAAAGCTATGCTTATATATTGGCAATTATCAGAATATGGGACAAATGTTATATATTTTACTTTAATTCTTTTAGGAGTTTGGTCAGACTTTGTGAATCTAAGAAACCAAGCTTCATATATTTACTTATAATCACCTTCCACCTTCAAGTTCTGAGAATAGCATAGTTAATAAAATAGTTCTCGCATTCGTTTGCAGATCATTTAATATGATGTTTTGTCTCCAATGATGCTAAATTTATATATTTTAAGTGTCTCTTGATCAAGAAGGGTCTGCATGCATGTGTATTAGCTTTAAATGTTATATGATAAGCTAGTGCAGTGATGATGACATCACTATATAAAAGTGTTTCCAAAAATTTCTAGTCCCCTTTGCAATGTTGCAATGAATTACATTTTAAACAAGGACAAGGACACACCATAAAAAAGTTAGATCTGTCTATCGAGGAGCCATGATAAGCCATGGGGAAATTACGGACAGCCTTGAGGGGATACAGATAGAAAGAGAGAGAGAGAGAGAGAGAGAGAGGGAGAGGGAGAGAAAGAGATAGAGAGAGGGCTGTGGTTTGTGGCATAATCTCGAAGTCCTAATCATTTCCCACACTGTGGCCCTGGGGGACAGACAACCCCAGATGATGATATTATTTACCAGCGAGATAAGAGAACGTGTAGAAACACTGGGCTGCTGCTTTTTAGCATGAGGTCAAACTGATTGCAAAATGTAATAAAAATTGTGGATCTTATTAACAATAACATTCAATAAGCGATCAGAAGCGCATAAATAGTAACTTTAATAATAAATCACTCGGATTACAGTTTAAACTATTGTTGAAACATAAAAAATAATTTGATATTGTCATATAACAGTTATTAAGCAGCATGTCCCCGTTATCACCGTGTCTTTAGAAGGTTTAAGAGCGCCTCCTTGTTACTGATTCACAGTAAAACATGTGAGTTGCTGGAGTACATGACGCTCCTATTCACATGATAAACAACGTCCTGATGCTCGTCACAGCCACCGTTCCCATAAGCTTGTGCATTCAATGTCTGTTAAAATCAATCTCATCCTGTGCTTCTGAAAACCACGGTTGTTTCATTTTTCACAACATTTAATCTAATTTATTTATTCTTTATTCTTATTACTTTAATTTTTGTCGTCATTATACTTCATGTCTTTATACAAACCAATTACATAATTTAATATCCTCACCATTCATGTTAATAACTGTGATAGAATATCATACATTTACCAAAATAAGCGCAAAACATGTTATTAGCTTACGCACGTCACGGTGGGCATCAAACTTTAAGAGGACAGAAAGAAAAGGAAGTTCCTACCTTACGGGAATAATTGACGCTTCTGTTGCCAAGGTTACCTGTTCACATATCCAGTCTGGGAGTTTGTGCAAGTTAGTTTTCAGCGGAGCCCGTCAACTCTGCTGCTCGTCCGTTTCTGTATTTTTGGATGGTCTGGGAGTAGGAGGGAGCGCAGGAAATGATGAAGACAGTTGTTAGAGAAATGTGATATGCCTGGTCTGTGCCTTTAACCTTTCAAACTTAAACTTGCCCAGTTAGTTTATTGGGGTAAAAACTTTTTGGTAGAAGTAGCTTCTTTGTTAAACAGCTTTAATCCCAGAATTATGGCAAAATTGACGTAGGTGGATGTCCTAAAATATATAAAGTCATAAGTTTATTTAGTAACCATTACTAAAATAAAATTACTATAGTAAACCATTGACTTCGCTGCTGAAATGTCGGAACGGTTTCTTACCTACCGCAATTAAGTTTGTTACCAACAGCGCCTACTGTAGTTAGAAATGAAAAACGAATCACTTTTGCGTCAGTTTTTCAGTAAGTCCGCATGTTGTTGCAACGTTAACGTTCATTGACACAGGAAATGTATTTAGGTCAACATATTTACCACAACTGTAATGTAAATGAGAGGGTCAAAACAGCTCTTCATAAACCATTTATGGTGTATCTGAAAATTTGAATTAACATATACACAACTTATTAACAAAGAACAGAATTTTGACATCTTTAAAGGATTCACCTTGAAAAATACTGTACTTACAAGATTGGTAAGAACTCAAAAATAAGAAAGTTTTCTTCTATATCATGAAAGCATCAAACATTTGAGCGTGAATCTACAGAAAAAACACATCTGGTTCAAAATGGTTAGTTATTAAGTAGCACGTAACTGAGGGATTGTGACAAAACACATCCACTAATTATTTTTCTTGTATTATCTGACAGTAAACCACAGGATTGGAAAGAGAGGAGTAAGAAAGTAGAGTGGTAGAGTTTTTTTACACTGTACAATAAACTACAAGACAGAAAATTGATATTTTGATTCATAATTCTGAAATTGGTATAAAATTTATAGAACAAACAGATCACCTAATTTTATGAGGAAGTTGGCACTTCTATCCCCACATCAATTTCGGCGTGACTGGATTGCATTAGTAAACAATTTTTTGCTTATTTTGATTGCATGACTTCAGAGTTTGAGAGCATGGTGCTAATGAAAACTAAAGCTATTTTTAGATAAACATCTAAAAATAAACAAGATTTTCTCTCACTCACTGGCCAAGATGAGAAACCTGCAAACACCAAAAGGAGACATACACACAAGCAATGTTACACATGAGAATCGGCTGCTGCTGAGGCACCTCAGTAGGGAGTGTTGGGTATTATGGAGAACCCTCAGCCTTTAACAAAGTACCAGAACCTACGCAGAACAGTCTAGACTGTAAAGGCTTTTAGCTGAGCACCACATGTCGATCGAACACAGACTTGCGCTGTTCCTGGACCTGTCTCCTCCAGCGCTGCTGAGCATGCTCCACTTTGTTAAGCACATTTGATCGTGAGCGGGAGCGAGAAAGCACATCATGGGCGTTGGCGAAGGGTTGCTGGTCCTGTAACAACAAAGTATAATGTTATTATTTTTATGTTAAGTTTGGATGACTACCATTAAAACATTGTATGGTCACATTTTAATTTATGCAATAAACTGCACTACATACATTTAGGCTAAATTAAGCTACCTACTATTTACATTTATATTAAAAAGATATAGGTAAAAGGAGTATAGGACAGAAGTATAGGACAACAGTAATATCTACTTACTCCAACATCATCATCACTCTGAATAAGTTGTGAATGGCCAAACAGTCTTCGCTTCAACATGGGCTCCAGCAGTGTCAGATAGACCATATACAACAGTAGAAGACCCAGAATAGACAGATAGATAATAATGGTGACCTGTAAACCAGAGAAACACTATTTTACCATGGTATGCTGCCATGTTTTTTTCCTTTGAAATATAACAGCAACACTTAAGCAAGATTACAAACTAGCAATATTATAATCTAAGGCTGATATAAATGCTGTATTTCTTTTCTTTAGCTTTGTATTCGGTCTTGTAATAACCAGAAAGCATGTCTCAAACATATCACTGACTTCAGTATTGATAAACATCCGCCACATGCATCAAACTTGGGTCCAATTTCCTGGATTAACCAGTACAGCACAAAAAAGCACTGATTCCCTGGGAACATAAGGACTGATATATACCACATATGCACTGGTATAGATTGGTTATAGATTGATTCAGCATTTGTGAAGTTATACATTGACTCTGGGTCAGACTGTTTAGCATTTTTATGTGGCTGCACACTACACCAGAGATTAGCCATTTTCAATTGACATGTGACAAGCTCAAAGTGATTACAGTTGACACAGTGTTACACACACATATATATGTGTGTGTGTGTCTCATTCTCTCTACCACGCTTCATTAAATTTCCGTCACACAAATGCAGACCCTGACATTCTGTTTTAGTAATGCCACCAAATGTGTACAAGTCTGATACTGCATTAATAATTTAGTTTTTCGAAATATACTCTAGCGCAACCTGTTCAACAGGCAGAAATGTTTTTACCAATTTACTGTGGCATTCCTTCCCAGTGACCCACTTTTTAAAAATTACTTTCTGGGCATGTTCATTGCTGTAATGTTTTAATTTTGCCACAACTTCCACATTTTTTGGTTCCATTTCAGGTTTCCGTTTTTGTTTTCTCCTCGGTTCCTCCTGTACTGCAGCAAACACTACCTCCTGCTGGTGGTCTGAAAGCACTAACTCCCGTAAACACAGCTGCTCAACAGTTGAGGCCCAGGGCAACATTAGTATCTGAGATACACAGTTTACCTTGTATTCATGTAATTAGTGTCTACTTAAATGTGGCTATCGTAAGGATATAAAAACACACTATTAGGATATCCTTCTCTATTGTGTTCACCTCTTAGGTCTGAATAAAATGTTGTGTTTTACAACAGAAAACGTTACACGGAATAACAATAATGTAAAGAGAACTATATAATGACAGATTTCTTTACAATACATGTTATAGGACCAACAGACATTTGTAAAGGCACACGCGACTCACTGAATGCAAAGTTTTCTTAAAGAAAACCATAATGCTTAAAGAGTGACGCAAAACACTGGACTCACTTTGATAGTTCCTGAACTTCTTTCTTCATATTTGCACTCACAGCGTAAACAATATGCCTCCACATCCTTACCATCAACAGGCATGGGCTCCACCACATGCAGGCAATTACTGTGAAAATCCGATTATTTCATAAGTTATAGATTAGTGAAATACAGTGACTGTATCACATAATTCTAGTGAATCATTTACCAGTCCTTCAGAGAAACGTTTTGATTGTAGATCTGTCCATCAATGTCCTTGTAGGGTGGACAGATACATTTACACCTAATGTCTTCTGAATTCTGTGAACAGTGACCATGAATAAAGAAACTTATATATCTAAACATTATGTCTAATGATGGGCATGAAAACATTCTCTACTCACACTGCACACCAGTGTTTTACAACACTGTTTACAGTGCAAATAACCTTGTAGTTTGCTACGTAGATATTGTAGATTACAAATATTTTTCTCCTTTAGGTGCTTCTTAATTATGCTTTTATAAATACAGTTACACAGAATGACTTAAACATGCTAACGGCTAGATAGCATTGGTAGCTAACACAACAGTATACTAATAGCAACACACCAATATTTTATAAGAATATACGTCGTTTCTTACAATACAGTGACAAACATCATAATTCACCTTAGCATCAGAGAGTTGTGGTGATAATATCATAAACAAACAAACTAAAGAAGAAAACGTCAACAGATTGAAAGCTGCTGTTGAGGTCAGTGGAGACATTTTTCGGTTTCGCTCGAGCCAAAGTCGTCAATTACTGAAGACAGGTGTCCCAGAATAACGGAGAAATATTCATGCAAGTCCTTGGGTCCAGATAAACGTCAACAAAACAATACTGGGGGGATACTTGCTCTGAAACATCAGCTGACCATCAGCAGCCGGTCCGCGCATTAGCTCTTCCCTCCGGAAACACGTGACTGGAACCTTTTACAATGAGAGCTAAAATGACATTATCTAGACGGCTGTTCTCCTTAAACCACTGCATGGCGCCTCTTAGTGTGTTTGTCTATAAGATCATCCTCCATGAGTTACAACATGTAACCAGCTGCATGCATGCAGGCTTTAGACAGTCCTGTGTGGAATTTGATTGACAACACAAACATTCTGAGTGTATTTGTTTATTTACATGTTAGATGTACAAACATAAAAAATATAAACATTTAATTTACTCTGCTTGTCATCAATGGGTGCAATGGATAAACATAATACATAGAAACTTTTAAATCCCAAAATCCTCTTTGGTGATTTTTGTGTGTGTTTGAATAGGTAAATGAAGAGAAGTTGATAACTGGTAAACCAAACGATCACAATGTTTAACCAATATCAAAATATTTTGTACACCTACGTTTTTTTTACTGTGGACAATGGTGGAATACAAAATCATTTATGAAGAAGGCTACAACGCAAAAAAAAGAATACAATACAGTAACATGAGAGCTGATCCTATTTTTTACATAATGTACAACATATTCAAACTCACAAAAAGACTTTAACTGCTTTAACTTTCACTACATACTTAGTAGTGCTCTAAAGTATCAAAAATAAGGTGGCCAACATATTTTTTAAAAATCGTATTCATATAACCTAGAATATGTAACCAGCAATTCAGTTTATTTTGTTGTTAAACACTTTTTAAATGTTGTTTTTATTATAATGCAGGCAGTGTTTAACATTTTAATCCTTGGCTATAGCAGAAAGAAACAAACAGGACCATTTTCTCCAACGATGATGACTCAGGAAGCAGCCCCTCTTACAGTTACAACATATCCGTTTACTGGAATCAGTTCATTTTCTTCAGGAAAAAAATCCCAATGCAGTAATAAGGAAAGTTTTCATCTCTCATGAGTTTTTATCTCATAAAGTCCAAGAGAAGGTCTTGAATCCACACAGAGCATGCAGGAACATTCAGGGACATTCGTTCCAGGTTAGTAATTTAAAATTTGGGTGGAGCACCAAATGTTAATTCCATAAAATTATTTCACAAAACTTAGGGGCGTAGAAATCTCAAAACCTTGGACCGGAGAAATCTGATGAAAGATTTGGGAAACATTTCTCTTGACTCCTGTGCTGTGTAGTTGAAGAAATTTTGTGGATGAGCCAGGACGTCAAAAAGAGCTTTCATGAGCTTCTTGTCCTATAATGACCAAAGTAAAAACACATAAACACACAAAGAACATTACAGAATATTCTAGATCTCTTCCACAAGGTGGCACTATTATCCTATTTTCACTCCTGGGACCTACAACAGCAAATCTAGATTGCAGCAGCGTCCTCATATTAATGGCTTTAAAATCAAATCTGACACATTTGAAACACATTAACTCTTCATTATACCTTTAGAATTTCTTGATGATTCTCAGACGCATATAATCTTCCATCCCTAACAATGTCCTCAATAAGCTCCTGGTAGTCCTCTAAAAGAAACATTAAAGTTTAGCTTACAATTAATGCTCATTATAGAATATAAACATCAGTATAATAAAATGTCAGTTATACAGCACTGACCATCATAGGTAACATATGGCACTTGGAAGCCTTTTCCACTGTTTCCTTCATTGGAGCGAAACTGAATCCAGAGTTTTTTGGATCGGGAGGTAAAGGCAATTGGTCTCTCATAAGTCTGGCATGTCTCATAGGTTGTCACCGAATTGGGTAGAGCTGTGGAAACAGTAAAGAAACTCAACTACTTTCAGAGACTTATTCGAACCCCAGGAGATGAGCCTATCATGTGGCTCCTCCCCCACTTCCTCGCGCATGTATTTTATCACCTAGCTAGTCATTCAGGACCAAACAGATTTAACACCAAATCACCACCCTGCAACACTCACAGCTCTTTCGCATGACCAAATAGTCTCCACACTCGTCTTCAATTGGAAGGTAGATCTCAGGTACTACAACAAGAATTCTGCGCTTGGGAGGGGGGTTGATGGTCCAGGTGCACTCGATGTTGGCTGGGTAGTTGCCAGGGTAGTTGGGCGACTCAATATAGCCAGTGTATTCACCAAGCTCTCCGCCACAGTGTCGGTCTATGAGGTAAACCGATAACATATAAATTACTGTTGCCAATTCACTTAGTGATGAGAGCTAATAGATTTTAACTCAGACTTTAGTTTTTTTATTTTAGTTTTTTAAAGTTAAATTATTTTTTATTTCTTAGCTCACAAAAAAGCTTTGAAGTTTTCTTACTTTTGCACTGCATGATGTTCGTGGACCCATCAAAATCTGTGGTAGTGTTTCCAGGGCAGGCAATGCAGTAGTTCTGGCCAAACTCCATCTGATAGGTTCCAATGGGGCAGCGGATACAGCGATGTGTGCTTGTATTGTAGTAATGCCCTGGTGAGCACTGGACTGTATGAAAAATATGAAAATAGGTATATTGTATTAAATCTAATATTAAACATTTTATGAACATACCAATATAATCTCCAGAAGGGTTTATTTACATTTTTCGCAACAAAATCTTCACAACAAAAATGTTCGTATCAGGGTTTTTTTTTAATTTTTCAGAGCCTTAAAAGGATATTTACAAAATTGCATAATGACATTGTATTTTAAATACACTGGCAAACTTTTAAACTTTTTGTTATATTACATATCTTTGTTGCAGCATAAAACTTTGTCCTCTTCCAAATTCAAAAGCTATTGAGGACATATTTCTCTCACCTTTAGTCTCACAGTCCTGGAATGACACAGCACCATCATATTTGGTTGTGAGGCTTCCTCCACATGGGAAACAGGATATGCGTCCCACCTCAGGCTGATACGTTCCTTGTGGGCAGGGTACACACGGCACAAAACCATCATGGGAGAACTGACCAGGTCGGCACTGACCTAAGATAATAAAACAATGCCAGACAAACCAGTTGACCTTTCAGTCGAGTATTTTATGGCCTTTCAAAGACAGCAAACTGCAATGATGTCCTACAAGTTCATTATCTAACACATTGCAGGCTGCCACTGAGACAGGCCCTAATAGCCCCTTCTGTTGTGTCTATCAGCATAAAGCAAAAGACAGCATCTGTGCCTTAGTGGCAAGCTGCCTTTGATAACAGTGTTTGCTGAGCAGAAACATGGTGGTGCCTTTTCTCTCCAAACATAAGACCTGGAATTCTTTGTCAGTGTGAAAGGATCAGACATTTGAGGATTTGCAGGACTGCATGAAATGACCACTCCCATTATACACAAAACACTTTCACAATCACACAAACTCAACTCAAGCTCAACAAGCCATGTGCCTGTGAGATTGTATCAATGCAGGTATGCTTCCTGCCAACTGCATAAACAAAAAACAGGATGTGATTCATACTATCTCTTTTCAAGAGCTTAAAGTAGAGTGCAGTCACAAATAAAAATTCTGTCAGTAGTTACTTACCCCTATGCCAAACCCATAGGACCATAAAACACAAAAGATTAATTTTTGAAGAATATCCTGGCTGTGATTTACCACATAATGAAATTGGCAGGTGCTGTCAGCCTCAAGAATAAAAAAAGCATCAAGCGTATTTTAAAAAGGACTGTATTTCAAGCTAAAGTCATGCAATACTGCAAAGAACAAAGTGTGATTTAAGTCATTATTTATGACAATCATGTCCACTGTCACAATTTTTAAATGAAAACATGGTGCCATTGGACATGTTGTGTCAGGGTTGATGTCAGTGACCATCCAATGTCATGACCAGACTGATGTATCACAAAGGCCTTTTATCTGCTTTATGGGCTATAAAGGACAAGGAAGGACAAGGAAGGACAAGATGGAGTTGGAGCCTAATTGGTATTATATGAAAAAGAGCAACCAGAATTTTTTTTACCACCTTTTGTATATATGAAATGGATAATAAAAGGCTTGGATTGAGATGTGGATGAGTAAATGATGACATTTGTTATTTGTTTAATTCAACCCGATATGGGAGTGTGTGACATTCAGACATGTTTGTTCATGAGAGTGTTTTGGTGAACTTCTTACCTCCACACTCTGAGAGGTTTCGTGCTCCTGCGGTTCTCGGGATTCCCCTGCCTTCAGGTCCTGGGCATACATCACACGACACCTGCCCCTCTTCATCTTGGTATGTCCCAGGGGGGCAAAGTAGGCATCTCCCCTGTTCCCCATCGTAGTACATGCCAACACTGCATTTCACTAGCACAGAGAAAAATTAAAAATTTGTTAAGAAACTAATTCTGAAACACTTAAACAGCAAGGGCCTCACATTAAGCCGCTAAAGGGCCACTGCAAATCGACTTGATGCAGCTATGCCAAAAATTCAAACATGTAAGAGAACTTAGGCTTTGCACAGCTGCCTGGTGCCCCACATCAAACAGCCCTCACACGCATACACAATCCCATTATAAGCGCCCTCACCTCACTGAAGCAAATAGTGAGCACGCTCAAAGGGATATTTGCCTCTTACCTCACATAAACCTATGAAGTCTGATTAAAGGGAGTGGAAGGAACACAGTCTTTTTAATGTTTACTTTATAAACCCCTCTGATTTATGATGATGATTTCAAAGGTGTTTTGCACACACACTCGGTTCTAAAAAAAAACCCAGCGCTGGAACGATTCAGTCCTTTAACCAAGTAAGCATGGTAATTTAGAAACTTTACTTTCATCTCACTGGCTCTGTGCAAACAACCAACCGACGGCGTTCAAGAGAATTCAGAAGAACTTCTCTCTCCAGTTTATGGTAATGATGGCTAATTCCACAAAGGCTTAAACAGCATGGCAATTATGTGTGCCTCAGCAAATTGCCTGATTTTCCAAGAGAAGAAGAAAATGTAATTCTCTCAAGAGTAGTTCATTTTTTCCCCTCTTTTGTTAATCCTGAATGACCATGAGAAGCCACGGTCACATTGTCCTGGGCAGCTTTTCTTTGACGCAGCGAGAGCGAGAGAGGAGAGGAAAAGAGTGAGAGATGGAGAGAGAGAAAAACCTTGAAGCCTTTCAAATGCAAAGCGATGATTCTATTGAATCTTCGAATTGATGGCCCCAAAGAGGTTTAAAGGACCTTTCACCTCTATTCAAGTCCCCCGGCTTTTGCCTATTTGATGACATAGGCAAACACTATGGTATCACAGTGGTAAGGAGCTGAACCCAATAAAAGGGGTCAGGATTGTGAATCCCCCCATTCACCAGGGTCCAATCGCTCCTTGCGCCTATCAGGCAGAGGCCCAAACAGCTGATGCTAATTGATTCCCATGGTGTCGCTGAAGTCAATTCTCTTGAGCTGTTCACTGGCTGGGGTCACACAGAGTGGCCCTGCCTAAGGAGGAATTTGGCACTTAAACTGCTTGCTTGAATAAACATCCCTCTAAAGCATTCCCCCTACAAAAACAAACAACCAAACAATAACTTAGCACATTTATGGACAGAAGTGGGAAATGGTACCAGAGAGGATAAAGTGACACAATATTATTAGTATTTATTAGTATTTCACTAATGGACTGCTTGTTCATAGAGTGAAACTGGTATTGACCATTTAATGCTTTTAAATGTCAAAATGTAGCTGTACTGTACACCTAATTAGCCTTTATAAGGGAGAATATGTTTTATGGTGATCTGAGGGTTCTGATGACCCTTAAGGGGTTAAAGAGAAAACAGGTTTCATCTGTGTGAAGCTGTGAAAAGGTGTTGAAGTGGGGATTTTTCCCCACTTACTCCAGCAGCTTGAACAAGCCCCAGTGGGATTTACAATGGAGTAGGCAAACTGAAAGGGCTAAACTGCACTTAGTGAAGGGAGCCAGTGGGGGAGGCCAGACCAGGGAAAAAATATAGTTCTTTTTTGAGCCAAGACGCGATTTTAGCTGGCACTAGGACACTGTGTGTCTGTGCACCTTAATTGCACACCTACTTCAGTGACGACTGTAGTTTGCCTCGTGAAACATTACAATGCTACATTCAGTGTGGATTCATTTATTTATTGGTGAGCACATACAACTTACCCTGACAGTGTTTTAAACATGTACAGTTGAACATAGAAGTATAGCTTGAGTCTGTAAAACAAGGTGAGGGCTTTATTGCTTTTAGCAGAACCTATAGGATGTGTGATTTGTAAAACAATGAAGAAGGAGATGGTCAATGGTCACCAATTTTCTCACTTCCCTCCATTCTCATTCTCCAACAGAGAATTAACTCACTTCAGCTAAAATGGATCAAACACTCAAAACCCCTCCACCCAGAGGGTGAGAGACAGAAAGAGCGAGATGCATGTTCACATCAAATGAAATAATTTTCTTATGGAATTTCTCAGTATTTTTGACTGTAAATCAAAATTACAACTGAGATTTCTCAAGTATTCTCTTGCAATAAGACTGAGCAGACAGCAAATTGCCTTGTTTCTCAGATTTCTCAGAGAGAATGGCCCCAGTGTTCTAAACTGTGTTTAAATATCTTAAAAACATGTGAATCTTAAAATATCATTGTCAGATTTAAAGATAACCAAAGTCTTCAATAAAAGTATTTCTCATCAAATTCTTCTAAGACCAAAGTTGCTGATTTGTGCAATCCATGTTTATTATATAATGATAAAGCTGTATAATTATAGGTGAAACATGTGACCCTATATTGATACTGAAAAATAGCAGAGTTTAGATTCCCTGAGCCTTCAAGCAGCAACCTGAGTAATGACAATTTTCTGGGGCTGTGAATGCATTTACAAATAAACCTACTGAGAGACCTGAGAGCCGATTACCAAAAGCTCTGGTTTGTTTCCTAAACAGATGATACTAAGCCTTTAAACGATAATGGACTTTCCCACCATAAAAGAGAACAAAAACCTCTGTAGCACTATTACCCTAAAAAGACATCATTGAAAGGTTTCTGGTGCCTTAAAGACAATGAAGGCAATGAGATAATGTTAAAGACAATGAGTTCCCCAGACAAAGAGTTGGAGTTGTTTATTCTAGACACTGAAGAAGATGGATGCCAAGTGGGAAAGATTATGTACCTAGCTGTTCTGAAGTATGTGTGCTCTTACAGCTGTAGGAGCCAATATTGGCCCTAAATTTTACTTTCTCTTTTCCAAGTTTTGCCTTTTAAATAAACTCATGCCAACCCTCTCTCGCCATTCTTATTAGACTATTTAACACCTAATATGTCAATCATCTGGTCTGCACTGATGCCAAATCCACTTTATGCCAAACACTCTAGAATGTTGCAATACTGAGTTGGATGAACTGAATTGATTCATTCCAACCAGACATAATCACTGAATTGGAGCACAACCAACATAAATAAGTACTAATGACATTTGGCAATGCAAAAGCAAATTGTGTTATCCAAATGGGAATCTTTGAGTATCGTTTCATTTTTCAAGCTATAGCAAGTTACCAACAAGCATTTAGCACAAAACAACCATTTCCAACTGCTAGGCATCAACATTCACCAAGTACTTAAGACATGTTTAAGACAAGATATTCATGTCCTGCAGTGGTCTCAGACCTGCTGTCCACTCACCACATTTCTTGTCTAGCAAAACATGTCCTGTGCCGCAGTTCTCAGGAGGGTCAGCAGTTCGAGAGAGTTTCTTGGACAGCTCGTACTCTGATCCAGCAAAGTGCAGGTGGAACTGCTCCCGGTTGATGGACTTACGAAGAGTGCGGATAGTTTTCCTAAGTCGCTTCTCAGAGCGCCGTCGAGCACATGCCAGGTCGCACCCTTCTGCTGAGAAAAACAATGGGTACCATATCTCCGCCGCTACAACATAACACGCACATACTGACAGTATTGCTAAAATGCCTTTCACATGACATGCATACATTTCTTATTCAGAACCCACATCCAAACTCTGCTTAGATCAGGAGATACTTTCACCAGTTGGCTTGTTTAAGTACCACAGCAGCAGAAGCAGGAAGAAAGTGAGATGCAAGCAGGCAGTAAGAGGCAGAACTCTGGTGTTTCTACTGAAACAAACACATGCAGGTCAGCGAAACCAACCTGTTACCTCCTCCAGGTTCACATCCAGCTCAAACTGGGCAGTAATGGACGACCCCTCCTCCTCACCAGCCTTCCGCCCGTGACGACTACGCTGCTGTCTGCTTGAAGAGGCACAGTGCAGGCTAACAAAGCTGAACTGGACATTCTCTGTGGCCCTTTTATCTGGGTAAATGGAAATTAAAGAAGAATACAAATGAAGAAGCATAGAGACTATGGACCCAAAATGAATAACAGGAAACAGAGTGGAAATAGGATCTCTGTATGGTTTTGGTCTTTTAAAGCGATGGACATTGAAGAATGAGGGACTCTTTAAAGAGCCGATCAGAATTCAGTGATTGATGGTCTGGGTAGGGCTGTGTTAAAAGGCATGACATGGTTAATTTGATGTAACATTTTCTAACACTGATGAACAATGTGTAGTAGCAAGGCATTCTAAAAATGCCGATAGTCTGAACTTCCCCCTCACATTCACTACATTGCACTGTCCCCACTCACCATGAGACGCTTTAACTACATTTGGCTGCAAAAATGTTGTTTTATTGAGCTGAACTGACTCATTTTATTGAGTTCTCTGTTTTAAATAAGGTCCTTTCAAAGCATTTCGGTTGTCAGTTAAGGTTGAGACATTCAGTAAGAACTACGGTGCTGAGAGGCCAGTACCTGACAGGGCAGCTCTGAAGCTCTGAGCAAGATTTTCCTGACTGCGCTTCAGATTGCATTTCCCCTGTCCAGATTTAAAAGTGGCAATGGTTTTGATTCCTGAACCTGTAACAGGAAGACCCACAGCATGAATTTTACACTTACCATATACAAACCTAAACACCATTCGAATCAACCATTCGATATTTGCACATCACTAAATAATAATATCACTCCATTAATCTTTATTATTGTATTAAGGATATCCTAAAAATTGATTGGTAATTGCTGATTGGTCAATAGTCTTTGCGATATCGCTGATAATTCAGTGCATCCTTTGGTTTCTTGTAAATATTTGTGATATTCTGTTTATATGTAAATGTTTATATGTATCTGCTAATGGAATGATAACTTTGTAGCTAAATTTAATTAACATTTGTGGTCTTCATTTTTTTATTCAATATTCCTTTTATTGTAATATAGTCATGGCTTTTTCATACACTTCTGCTTAATTGGTATTTTCTGTGCAGAGACCTTAGTAGTAGTGGGAACTACAAGCAGCAGACATCAGCATCACTTACCTGGGCAATATGAACCGTTCTCCTTCCATTGTCCTCCAGCAGGGCAAGGCAGGGGCATGCCACAGGTCACTGTGTATGAATCCTCACTTCCTGCACATGACAGTTAAGGTGTCAAAAAAGCTCCACTTAACATCCAGCACATAAATAAACAAAAACACATGGGAAACTTACCACTTCTGATGTGAACCTGAGACAGGCAGGTCAGAAAGCAGTGCTCACCTCCCCCCTGCTTACTGCAGTTGAGAGTGGGTCTGGCAGGTTTTGGCACTACGGCAGAGTCCTCTGCTTCTGAATGTGGAGATCACAATACTTAAAAGTACAATACACATGCTGAGAGGGGTGGAAGGACTGAGTTAAAGGACTGACTCAACACTCAAGAACTGAGGTATGGAGCTTTAGAAAGATGACCCATGCAATTTGTTAAAGATCAGAAGGGCAATGTATAAATCAACATCAAATATACATTATTTGATGCATATATACACACTATATGTATAGTATGTATAATATACATACATCAACCACATACAAGATTTGTGTGAGATAGACACAATGAGAGACAGAATGAACTTCAAAGTATCTCCTGTTTTTACCTCCTTGGGATGAAGAACTGAGGCATGTCAGAGGTAGGTGATTTCCATCTAAGCTAACATCACCAGACAGCAAAGCCCAGCATTCAAATTCACTCGGGTTCATCTTACCGATACAGTCTTTCTTGTTCCAGTGCAGCTTGTATCCAGCATGACAGTGACACTCAAAGCTTCCCATGGTGTTTTCACAGGTGTGCTCACAGCCTCCATTGTTCAGACTGCATTCATTTATATCTGAGAACAGAGGAATCAACAAACCAAGTTGTCTTATGTAATTCTGTATATCACTTCACTTCATCTAGCTGTTTGTATCCTCACCTCCACAATGGGCGAGACCGTATAGAGTGTAGCCCTTGTTACACACACACTGGAAGCTGCCAGGTGAGTTTACACAAGTGTGGTCACACGTCCTCTCAAAAAAGCACTCGTCGATATCTACAATCAAACCAACATTCAATTTAATGCCAAATTACACAGTTTCTACATCACAGATTCTCTCATTTGCTGATCAAAGGTCCCCCATTCAATATGAAAGAAATCAACTTAGTCTTTTTTATTAATAACAGAGAGGTGAATTCCTTTGAAGGGGGTTGTCTGTGTGCTTAAGCGTATTCTTAGAGCTGAGTGTAATTCTCATCGTCTGTGTTAAGGATCTTCAAAGGAATCTTGCAAGTCGATACTGGCACCATTCAGGAGACTCCCACTCTGTCTTATCTCCTAGTCTAGCTACAAACACACAGGTACAAACAGCACCCCCCACGCTGTTCTCTGTGCTGTGATGGACTTGTAGCAGAAGAACAGAGTGTCCTACCCTGGCATGAACGCTCGTCCGTCAGCAGTTTGAAGCCCTTTCGACAGCTACACTCAAAGCTGCCAATAGTGTTCCTGCAGTAGTGATCACAACCACCGTTGTGGACTTCACACTCATCAATATCTGAGGGACAAAGACGGAGCAAATCAAGTTTTAGAACATACATGCACTGCTCAGCTACAGGGTGATCTACAGAAGCCTCATGAAACCTGTCAAGAACATATCTGGGTCATGTTTACCTCAATTCAAAACAAAATAAAAAAATGAATTCAATTGTTTTAAATAATTCAGTTGTTTGTCCATTACATTTTTTTACAGTGTGATATTGCTTTAATGGTATTACTGTAATGAATAAAGGTATAATATAAATACAGTATAATATCTCATTCTCATTACTGTACTGGAAAACAACTATGAGGTATGTTTTTTTACATTGCATCATATTTATATACCATATGTCACAATATCTTGGGGGGAGGCCATGTGCAAGTCACATTAACCAATCACAGAGCTCACAAGTCACTGATGCTTGCTTACAGAACTGCCA
>JBAJNP010000326.1:0-15863 GCA_036877545.1 Yasuhikotakia modesta
TAGAAAAGAAACGAGTGGGAAAGTCTAAGGCATTCTTTAAGTTTACAACGTCAATGTTTTGTTTGCGTTTGTTTGCAGAGCTGACATATGGGAAAAACGCGCACTTATGTAATCGTTCCAATATTGTCATTGAGGACTGCTATTGATTTTGGTGCTGTGTGATCAGACATGTCCACACAAGAAACAGACTGTCCAGATTGTCAGGAGAAAGTGGGTTTGAAGAGAAAACCAACGGGTCCACCACGACTTCTGCTGGGAAAGTCGAAATCAAGAGAGAAAGCAGATTCTCAAAGAAGGATGAGGCGAGATAAATGTTGTGAAGACACGCCTGAGAATAAGGACCAACAACAAGATGATAAAGGTAAAGACAGTCCTCAAAAAGAGCAGGAGAACATGGAGAGCCAGCATGATGCTCAAAGAGACAACTTAGGAATTCTGGAGGAAAACCAAGGCAACGATGAAAACATGGAAAATAAAGCTGGAGTTACCAGGAGCACCTCAAAAACAACGATGAGGAGAACGTTTTCACTGCTGTGGTGTAGTGGCACCAAGAGGAAAGAATCAGATAATAGCTGTGCTGAGAATGTATCGGAAAACAAGAAAAACAGAAACAAAGCTCACAAGAATACATCTAACTCACTGCATGACCATAAACCATGTGATGCCAACAATGAGTTAGTTGGTCACGGGAAACGCAAAAGGAATATTTTCCTTATGATGTGGCCCGTTTCCAAGAGCTCTTCCTTCACGTCCGGTGTCAATCTAGGAAGACGGTGTGAAGCCCAGGACAGCGCCAATGGTTTTCAGGAGAGAACGACGCGGAAAGTTTCTTTTAAAAAGATCTACCGCATTTTTCCAAGAAGAAAGAAAGCACATCTTCCTGTTGACCAGCCTGAGTGTGGCACATCTAAGACAACACACAATGAAACAGGGGATCAATTGAATCGATTAACCACAGCTAACACAGAGATTCCCAGCACCCACGAAGAAGAACAGCAAAAACAAGCACAAGAAATCAAAGCAAGCTCTCCAGAGACGTTTACATTCAATGCAGAGGTGAGCATAAACACAAATATTGAGTCTGGCCACTTTGATGATGAGCAGGAAATCTATCCACACCGGGATGAAGGTGGAATTGTTCTGTCAACCACAGATGAAGAAAAACGCCCAGCGTTATACTCCAGTAATGAGGTTTTACAAACTAGCGGTGTCTTGGGTTCCTGTTGCTGTGGTGAAACCTTTGACTCGGAATTGCCCGGGACATCTTCAAGTTTAGCTTTAGACGATACGCTAGCCTCAAATGATATAGATCAGATGGACTCCACTAAAAATGCTATCAAATGCAAACCGGTGATCACTATAGAGCGCGCGTACTCGTCAGAGGAAGAAAACCAGGAAGTCAGTGTAAATGAAGCGCCGCGGTTTGATTTCCTCTCAATGAATGGGTCCTGGAAACATTTAAAGATAAATAGCTTGACAAACAACACATTGCATCCGTCTGACCTATATGCGCCCCCCGAACTGGACCAGAGCCGGTGCAATGAGGCGTTGCTGATTCAGACGGCGATCTCAATGGTTCAGTCAGCAGTCCGCGCCGCGGTGGAACAGCTCGCACACGAACAGCAGCTGGACCGCGCGTAACCACAGATTCACACGCGTTCACGTCCCTTACTTAGCAAAGGTTTACCTATTTATCTTAGATGTTATATAAAAAGATGGATGTAACTATTGGATGATCATTGTGTGATTAAGGTAAAATATTAAAATTTTTTAGTTTTTGTAATAATATTTGTAAATATTCCATCTTTGAGGTCATATTTGTGTCATACATTCAGGTCATATTGAGGTCATATTTGTTCATACATTCAGGGTGTTGTTTTGTTTCGTTTTGTATGCATGATTAACATACATTATATTAAAGGTCACAGAAAATTGATTTAAGTACATTTTGAAGGTATAAAAATTTTTGTTCAAATGTTCAGTTACTATATTACATTTCATTTAAGGTATGATATTATGTTTCTGACGTCATTTTAATGCCACTCTGGTTTTTACAGCAATGAATATCCCACACGAGATTACAAGAAGATATTGAATCACATGCGTGCAGTGTTTTTTTTTTTTTACCTAAGATGTTGTTTATATGTTGTATAGAAGTATAGTAACTGCCTCTATTCACATTACGTGAACGTTTTCATAACAAAAAATGTGGTTTGAGAACCCAGGTGTTTGCATAAGTTGTTCAAATCGTCGTCTATTGAACAACAAGAGTTTAGAAGTCACTGTTTTTACAGAACTGGTGGCAGGAAAGTTGTGCAAAGTATAGCTTGTGTGATTATATGATGCCCTCTTGTGGTAATACGTTGCTACTTAAAGATAAAATAACGTCTGTGCTACTGGAACCAGTGGCTGATGTAAATCACAGTTTATTCAATGAGCTATTTATTTAAAAAAATAACCAGTTCACATTATCACACAATGGCACTAACTGCTCATGATTAATTCAATTTTAGGGACTGTTTAAACGCACCTTACAAGTCACACAAATAACACAAATGCAAGTTTTGCTGATTTAAAATACTCATTGTCACAGTACACCAGCATTGGATTGAGTACAAAGTAAATGCAAAGACTGGTGTTTAGACAGTTTAAATACAGCACAAAGAAAACCATGTCTATAATCAATGATGTGTCTTTATAAATCAATCCAAATGATTTTGAGAAATGTCATGCCTTCATGTTTTAGATGCCTTAGCCTTCATCAAAATAATCTGTCTTTGAAAATGTCTGTTTAAAAAAATGACTAAAGCTACTGTATGTGCCATTACTGTTTTTGTCTATTAAAATTTACAGGGTCATTGTTACGTCTTTGCAATTACGCAGTGTCTCAGTTTATGTAGTAAGATTCCTAATAAAGCTGGTGTGTGTTCGCATTTCATACATAAGACAACCTTGGAATTCTTTTAACATATGAAAAGGCTTTTTAAAAAGCACACATTATTTTGACAGATTACTCTGACTGTGTAGACAATTAGGCACTGTTCAAATGTACAGTATGTTAATTTTTTTAAAAGTTCACATTTAAAACAACTTCCAAGGATTGGTTAAATTGGCTGAACATTAGTTTAAGTGCTTTTCTTTACAGAGATGTTTGGCAAAAACATTCTAAGGCACTGTTTCTACTCGGGGAAGGAATGATTTAAATTCAATTTTAGTCAAATTCAATCTTGAGGTCACAATTGAAAAAACAAAAACACAGAAATAGTCACATGATATTAGCTTAAGGTGGCCTCTTAAACAGTAGATCTTAACCAAATATTCCAGAGCTTGGAATTACTGTAAGTATATTTGTAATAAAAAATAATCAAATACTTAGAAACATCATGATTTTTAGTTGTTTTAGAGTATTTTAATGCTTCTTTTACTAATTTTAAGTCATCTTGAGGCCTGTTGTTTGAGAAACACTTGGCACTTCCTATTTAGTTGAGTTTTGTGTACTTTTCAATGTAAAATTTTCTTTGAATATACAATTGAAATTTTATACCTGACCAGTTCATCTCAGTTATTCAACACTACAATCATAAACACCAAGTTTTAAACAAAGTAAAAACATACTGACAAAGACATTTGAGACAGGACACAAGTGTATTCAAATAAATGTGTTTATGTCAAAGTGGAACTTCCCAGACATCATTCCACAGTCACTGCATCTACACTCTCCTGAGAAACCTCAGAGTCCAGTGAGTAGCAGGAACTTCCATTGTCCTGAGTGTCTTTACCTGCTTCCTCTCCTGTGGTTGTGGTAATATCCGTCTGACCCTCGCAGCCGCGGAGCAGCTGCCCGCAGAAGCGACTGTAGCGGTGGTACCTCAGTGGCTTGCCCACATGGGCAAACATGTGTTCCTGCAGTTGACTTTTCTGTGAGAAACGAAGGTTGCAGACAGCGCAGGCCATCTTTCGCTTCCGTGTGAAGGCCGCCAATGGACTTCCACTTCTTCCAGTTCTGACCGCACCTCGCCTGAGTTCCAAGGCCAGCTCGTCTGCCAGGGCCTGGCTCTGCCGTAGGGCCTCCTCCAGGCTGCCAGTGTCAACGTGCTCCCTCTGGGGTCGCCTCTTATCAAGGGATGTATGCTCCCCGCTGGTTTTGCCTTCTGAAGGGCCCTCCATCAGGCTGCTAGGATCGAGAGCGCAAGCCATATGGGTGAAAAGATGTTCTTGTAGGCCTTCGGGTGACAGACAGCGTTCACCACAGCGTGGGCACAAAAGTGCTAGAGGGCCGTCCTTCAACAAGCCTGCCTGGCAGGGGCTTGCCTGGTTTGGAGAGAGAGAGGATGGCTCCTTCTCACCTTCCTGTTGCTCGTCTTCCTCAACTCTTTCCTGCTTAATCCATGTGGAAATGTCAGAGTCTTCCCCTGAGGCCACTGAGGACGCAGCGTTAAAGCTTTGAGGCTGCCTCTCAGAGGCGACCCCCTCCAGGCCTACAGCAAGAGTTAACTGTCCATGCGTGCGATCGGCCCTAGTACTGGAGCGCCCATCCTCTGGGTCCCGTGATCCACCAGCCTTCAGGGCAGAGTTCTCTTTATTGGCCAGCTGTGAAGATATCTGGATACCATAGAGGTTGGACATACGAATGGGGTCAGAGGAGGCATCTGGACCACCATCACCTGTTTTGTGGCAGAGCTGGTATGCATGGAGAAACTTGATGCCTTCCTGAAGTCGTACCTGATCTACAGGTTGTTTAGGACCCATGCCTGTGTACATGATGTGTAACAGGTAGCTGAAGACATCTGGTTGAATATCTGTGGGCTGAATCTTAATGCACTCACTGAAAAGAACCATAAAGGTCATTTACATTACAGTTAGCAATGGAACATTAAATATGTTTAGTAGCTGTCATTTAGCCAATATGTGGTGCTGTATATCAAATAGACATTTGTATGAGGATTTTAATGTTTATCAAATAATGTGTCTTGTGGCTTTTTGCATTTTAAGTATCTCATACACAGTATGTAAAAACTATGTTGGTATATTTCAAACACAAAAAAAGTATTCCAAGGATTGTCAGCAAACCTGGACTGATGAATAAAGATCATTTTAAAGTAGTTTGAGAAGGCAGCAAGGACTGCACGGTGAGCTTTGAAATATACATTGCCAATGGCAACAGTACAGTCACACAGAAAGCCAAACTCCCTTTGGACGTTTAGCTGTTCCAGGAGAAACAGGCTATGGCCAGACACATCCATCTCGACCTGTTAAAATCACAAACACAGAACAGTGTTAGCAGAATAAATTCAGCTGCTTATCCTCCAGAATATTATGGTGGTGTTAAGAGGTAGATTTGATAGGGCAACCAGCGACCTCTATTGATCAAAAATGTTATAGTATTTTAGCAATGTTTGAGACAACATAAAAACCAGATGTTTGCATCTGTTGGGATTGTCATTAGTACGTTGACGTCTATTATAGCAACATATCTGTAAATTATATCCCTACATTGTCTATATAATTCACAGCTGCTTTACAATATCTTAAGATATCAGCACCTCTTCGTTTGTAACAATCTACAGAAAAGTGACATTAAAACGTTTTATTAATTATACTTTCCGAAACGACTGCCTATGTATTGTGTATGTATATGTGTATGTGTATGTATATGCAACATTAGTAAGTCTTTGCACGCAAATGTGACCGACAATACCTGTCGGTGGTTATTGAATAATTCTTAGATCGTTGCACAAAAGAACATTAAGAAACAGCATTTGTTCATCGCATAGAAAAAATGTAAAGATTAATTGGTTTAATGAATGAAACGATAAAACATATAATGTCGTGAAGGAGCTGTTTAGCTCATGCTTCTGTAACCTGTCAGATCGGTATATTTATCCACGACAGAACCGTAATAATTTTACACGTCTCCACCGATCAAGTGTTGTCGAAGAAACGGTGTACGTTTGCATGCACCTTGGCCAACAAAACATGCATGTACCACAGCACAGATAAAATGCATTCACGTGGTCCCAAAAAACGTTTTCTTACCAACTATTTGAGCGAAACGGATAATAATTTCGTATTTGTTGCAGCAGGAAAATTCTCTTATGGTCTCGCGGTTCTTCCTATGCGATTGACGGCTTAGCTTGTTATCCGTCACGTGACCATACTGTACATTAGCTGATCCAGACACGCGCTGTGAAAAACACGAAAAGCGGATGTTTTGGGTTTTATTAAGCACGTTGTTATTCTGTTGTGGTGAATTATGACTCCACGGCTATTTAACGTATTGATCTAGTCTAGTGCACTTACTAGTAAACCACATCACAAAGCGTGAAAAATGAAACCAATGACAACTTGTATGGATAAGATAGTAAAGCTGTGAAATAAAGCCTGAATAAGACATAATTATTCTCTATCATTGTAGAAGTAAATCATTATTTTGCTCCTTGACCCGGGCGTATGAACGTAACCATAGGGTTCGTCCTGTGGAGCAAATTTTCATACATGGTTTGGTTGCATTTTCACTGTGCTGCGCGTGCTGGGCGGGCTGGATTTGCGTGAGTGGGGCCGGATCTCAGTGCGGTGACAGAGCGCGCAGAGCGGCTGTGCGGAAGTTCTTTCATCCGCGCTGCAGAAGGGGCTTCGCCCTCGAGATTAGCTGTTCTCGCCCCAAGTTTTCGCTTGGACGAAGGCAAAAGAGGCGTAACCTCTCCATTCTGCGTTTTCTCTCGAATTCTGCTTGCTACAAGTTACCGTAGGTGAGTATTTTGAGTATGTTTTGCGTGTAAACACGGGCTGCAGTAAGCTTTGCTTGTAGCGTATGTGCGGGAAACTGCGCGGGGGTGGCGCTGCATGCTTGCGTGAGATCTCCCAACAACATGGTCAGAGATATTTTGTTCTTGTCGTTTTCTAGTAACATGTATTTTTGAAACTTTGTGCTGTCGGTGTAGCTAATCGTAAGCTCATGTTTTTAGTTCAGCGTTCAAATAGTTAGATTTTTACTTTTAAGTGCGGTGTGATTGACAGCCACGACGCCCGCATGATTCCGTCTCAGAAATTGGCCAATGAGAAACGGGGGCGGGATGTAAATCTCTCGTTTGGCTTTATAATGGAGCGGAAACATAAACAAACAGCATAAACAAACATATACGAAGCGTATTATTACTTTATTATAATGATCAATTGTTCATTTGTATCTCAAAGTTTGGCGTGAAATTTGTTATCCTTCCACTTTACGCGATTTATCAGTTAAAGCAGGATCACAATTTTGACCAAGTTTTTTTATATATCTTTTAGTTTTTAAAGTTTTTAGTTTTTTTTAACAAATAATTAACTTGTTGAGTTCTTTGTTAAATGCTTTTACAATGTATAATTATTTAGCATATTAATGTAAACATACAAATAATTTTTAAATGTAACTATAAATAATATTATAAATATAAATTGTGTTTTCACAAACAGTCAATTGTAAAATCACTTCAATAAATTACAATTTCTTCCTGTATTTTGTTTAGTTGTTGCATAGAGGCAAATGTATCTGTATTTAGCTTGTCTGTATTTAGCTTGTCAATCATGTACTATGGTGGTTGTGATCAAACAGCAAATGTAAGTGGGATCCTGGCTCTTGCTAATGGACTATTTATTTTCTGTATTCTGCACAGGGTAATGGCAAGACCAAGCCACAGCGAGCATGTCCTGCAGCAACTCAACAACCAACGTGAGTGGGGCTTCCTCTGTGACTGCTGTATTGCCATTGGGGATATTTACTTCAGGGCTCATAAGGCTGTACTGGCAGCCTGCAGCTCTTATTTTAGAATGATGTTCATCCGGGACCAGCAGGGAACTGCACGATTCGATCTCAGCAACATGCAAATCAGCGCAGAGTGCTTTGACCTCATCTTGCAGCTTATGTACCTCGGCCGCATTGCTGTGGATCACTATGAGTTTGAGGAGCTGAAATCCTCCATGGCCTACCTACAAATGTACTACATCCCAGACTCGCTTGAGGACCTCAGAGACATCCGGACTTCCAATCTGACTCCCTCGTCCTCTGCATCCTCCTCTTCATCCTCTAGCTCTTTGTCTTCATCCAGTGTGGTGGGTGGAAAGATGATGTTTGGCGTTCGGATGTTTGAGCAGGCCAGGCCCAGCACTGCCGAGAATGAGCGTAACCCCAAGGCTTCAACCACAACTGCTCGTCAAAGCATTAACGTCTCAACTGTCAGGCCTGCTGAAGATGTGATCATACCACACCCTCTGCCACCCTCAGAGATCGTTGCAGATCAGCCTTGCGACTTAAGGAAGAGGACTTCAGGCCGAAGCGCCACCATGAAAGAACGTCCTCGTTTTGGTCGCACCTACACGTGTGATGATTGTGGCTTTGTGTTTAGCTGTGAAAAGCTGCTTATTGAACATATCCTTACATGCACCAATCGCAAAGCTTTCCAGACGCCCAAACTCAACAAAGAGGTTTACAGCGACAGTGGCAAAGCGGAAAGTTCAACCTCAGAGGGGACGGATGAACACAAAGCAGTTTGCAAGGGCGAAGATGATTGGCCAGACCACAAACCAGACACAAAAAGTGTGATCAGGTCTGTTGCCACTGGCATGGACAGTGAAACTGCCTTTTCCAGTAATATAACCATTAAAGTGGAACAAGAAGAAGATTCTGAGACAGACTTCGAAACCGTTAAAGTAGTCAAGGTAGAAAACCATAACATAGGAAGCTGCAAAGTTCGCAGCAGACCGTGCAAAGACGTTGTAGACCAGATGAAGTTTGACAGTGAAGAAGAGGCTGGAGTATCTTCAATGGACGGTACCACCAGTGTTTCAGAGAGTAAGGGGTTAAACACAGACGCAGACGTGCACAGAATCAAAGAAGAAAAACAAGATGGCGCCTCAATTCCATGTGAATTGTGTGGAGCTTTGTTAACAGAAGAAGACCAGTCTGCCCATTACATCTCCAGTCACATGGGACATATCTGTGCATGTGGTAGGTGTGGCCAAGTGCTCATTAAAGGCAGACAGCTGCAGGAACATGCAGAGCGCTGCGGTGAACCCCAGGGACTTGAGGTTGACTCCCCAGGTGAGGATTCACCTCTGCTTGAAGATGCAGAGGCTATGGAGGAGGGCTTGCTAGAAGGAGCCGACCTGAACTTTCGCTGTCCTCTCTGCGGTCTGATATTTGAAAACGAAAGTCTTGCTGTGGAGCACACACTCACCTGTCCCGAACAGGAACCTTTCCGGCCTGTTCTGCTGGAGGATGGCGGCGAACCAGACCATCGACGCAAGCATTTCTGTGCTATTTGTGGCAAGGGCTTTTACCAAAGGTGTCACCTGCGGGAGCACTACACCGTTCACACCAAGGAAAAGCAGTTTACCTGTCAAACCTGTGGCAAGCAGTTCCTGCGTGAACGACAGCTCCGGCTGCACACCGACATGCACAAAGGAATGGCGCGTTATGTCTGCCCTGTTTGCGATCAGGGCACCTTCCTCAAACACGATCACGTGCGGCACATGATCTCCCACCTGTCGGCTGGAGAGACTATCTGCCAGGTGTGTTTCAAAATTTTCCCCAGCGGAGAGCACCTAGAGAAGCACATGGACGTACACCTGTACATCTGTGGCGTGTGCGGAGAGAAATTCCGCCTTCGCAAAGACATGCGCAGCCACTACAACTCCAAGCACAACAAGAGACAATGAGGGGCGGAGCCGAGTCTTTGAAATAAGCCATACTGTAAATGTGAGAACAAATCTATGCACTTAAGACACCAACGTTAACCTTTAAATCTGCACTTTTTATGTGTATGCAAATTCTGAACGTGTTGCTCAATGTTTGTGGTGGGATGTAGTGCCTCAATCAGTTTCATACGGGGTCTTAAATGTAGACAAATATCCCTGAATATCCAGACACAGGTTCAGTCAAATCAGTTACACTATCAGGGGCGTTTCAGTTGAAAATACTAGTCAAAGCTTGAGCTGCCGTTAGGTAGCAGATATAATTAGTCCAAAATTTCCACCCAAAAAGTAGTTTCTGTTTGATAAGCTTCTGTACACATTGGATTATTGAAGTTTATTTGAAACATTTCTTTAAAACTTGGTATTTAAGAGAATGCTTGTCAAAGGGGTCGTTGTTTTTTTGTAAGTGGTGCTTTTATTTCTAGTAAATACACCAAGGTGTCAATTCATTTTGCTTTCATTTTGTCATTATTTCAAATAGCTCTGGTATCGTTGCTTAAATGGTCATAACTCTCAGTGATAATAAAGTAGAACAGATTATAAAGTATGCTGGCACTGTTCCCCTCTTACACCAGAACACTAAAATTACTGTTATGTGATAACCAAGCAGAGAAAAACACTTTCATGGATTCCGCTAGCTGTACATGCTTCATAATTACACCTGCAAACTCAGGAACCTATTTAACCTGTTGTAAATTCATCCCAACTCGCATTCACAAAACGTTAAAAGGAAAAAATGTGTTTTCGTGTTACTTCAGTATCCCAAAGATTCAGCTAGAGTTTATCTAATCAGGTTTATGAAATGTCTAAGTTTGTATGCAAGGTATCTGTTTTTAAAAAAGAGTGTGTTAAGTTATTTTAGCCCAAGCTGCTTATTTTAAGAGCAATTCAAACTGATTTTGGTTGAGGGTCCACCCAAGCATAAATTGGCTTTTAAGAGGTCTTAACATTTCAATTAACATTTCACATCTTGTATAATTATTGTGGCAGTTTTTGTGTAGAATCATAAAATGTGGAAATGACATACAGTGCTTGCACAAGTGTGTACATCATTGTGTTATTAACGTAAGCAATTGCTATGCGGTGATGACTTCCTGTGATTTAGGCAGGATAGTTTGTTTTGTAACCATCTCTACCGTAACCTAGAGATGTTTTTTGAAGTTGTCATTTGGATTAAAAACAGGCACTTTGACTAAATTTGGGACACTGGTTGCTCCACACTTATTTGTTAGCATCTCATCCAAGTAAACTGACTAATTCAGTTAAATGGTAATATTTGGCTTGTGTGAAAGTATATCAAGACTAGGTTACAGTGGAGTTGATGTGCTTATGTGTAGTTGATTTATTTGTGAGAAACTATTAAAAAACAGAGTTGTAGTTATGGACCAAAGCAACCGTAAGTAATGTTAATTTTTACAGACAGCTTAAATATTTGCACTGGGCGTTCAATGGATTTGTTGTGTGTTGTAATCCTGGTGAAAATATTTTTGAGAGTGGTAGAAATATCTTAAGAAATATTGCAAGGAATATATGCAAATATTGATTTTTTTTTCTTTTATGAGCTTATTTTTCAAGATTTCCTTCAGTGTTTCATATGTTTTTGGTTTTTAAACTGAAATAAAGTGAAACATTTTGTGAGATTTTGTGTGAATTATTTTTCAGAAACAAACACCAGTGCCAAGCTTGTGATCTTTTTCGCTGTTACGTTACTGTTTTGTTAGACAAGGATTATTTTACCATATAAAGTTTTCTCAATGCGAAGGGTGACGTCTGAATTACTGCACCCTTGTGACTGTTGGATAAAAGCAGCAAAACATTTGCCATGCAAATGATCACCAGAACCCATCCGGGATATTTTATCCCTTTGTTTAACAAACCATGCCCAACAGCTTTCATAAATGTTTTATAAAAAATACTTATACAATAAAATAACTAATTCTAAAACATTAGTTAACATTATTTTACTTTTAAGATTCTTCTAAAGTTTTAAGCAATTATTGGCTGTTGTTTCATCTGATCCTGGATCTGTAGTTAAATAATGAATGTAATCTATTTAAATATTTGCAAAGACAACATTTTGATATTCATTTGGTGAACTGACATAGGTTTGGTTAGGTTTTAAACTTAGGTTAGGTATTAAACAGCATATTTGGTCTCTCTTAACTTTATTTGCAAAAGCAGAATTTGACATTACACTTCTGAAACCATGACTTTTATTTTGAAATGGTTCCTTAAAGTTCTGTGTGGATCTGTGGTAGAACTATCTACTGACGTTTTATGTGTATACTGGAGCTAGACTGCAAAATCCATTAGACTTTACCTCGCATAAACATTTACATTAGTCAAATATATGAGGCAAATTGTACTAACAAGCTGACAGGGACAGAAAACGAATTACTCTATTAAATACAGCATTTAACAAACCTCTGGAGGAGCGCTGGGTATAATCCAGCCAATCATCGTGCAGAGGGCGTGTATATAGCGCCCCTCCCCTTTTTTATCCCATTAGTTTTGCAGCATCTCTGGGACACACCATCGCCTCATTTTATGCTGGTATCTATATATCTATCTTTATAACTAAGTTCCTATCAGAGTTTAAAGTGTGTGGGTGCAGGTCAGTGCCATCGCTCACCTCTAGATGGGGTCATTATAAAAATCTGCTCCTGGTTTTAGTCAAACAGACGTAGCTTTGAAACCGTGCTACTGTTAGGAAACACACTGGATGGGGAAACGATTATGGCATGTGCGTAGATTCCAGAATGGCATCATCCGGGTATCTCCTTTTTCCTACATATATTGCATTGAATGTCTTATTGAACTAAAGTCTTTAGCATAATTTAACAAACAGAAGCTTTAATTGAAAAGAATGAGACGATTTTGCTTTGTGATGTAGTGCAATAACATGCTGGGAGTAGCTATTAGAAGATGGGGACATTATGGCCATAAGGACACATGTAATAGGTAACATATTAAGATAGACTGTGGCAAACTCAAAGTTGAACACTATTCTGCACAGTTGTATAGCCATTATATAAATTATCGTAGACATTTTGTCAGCACAACCCAGTCTAGTCACTCTCTGCTGATCTCCTTTATTAACAAGGTGTCTAACTAATAACAAGCTACTAACTACTTATATCTGCATGATTTTGTGTCTTGCGCTGATGCCACAGGATTGTTAGATTATATAATAACATTAATAAATACATATAACCTATTTATAAGTGTGTGTTTAGTAACTGCCTACATTCTGCTTTTGCTGTATATAAAAATAGGATACAAAGTACTAAACAGATGATATTTCAGGCTGTCAAATGTCTGGTTAAAAGCATTTTAATGCCTCCATGTTGAGCCTAACAGCTCTGCTGTCTCTGCTGCCAATAAGCTTGTGGTTTTGGAAACATCTCTGGATGCCTGGAAACCTCTTGTGGCGATGACTGTGACGCATACAAACACTGTATTTGTCCAACCAAATTAGTGTAGCATGGAAAAGAACTTTCTCATTGGACGAATACCTGGCTGACGTCAGAAGCCCTTTAATAAGGCTCCTAAGTCAAGTTTTTTTCTATAAACAACCAAGCTGTATGTCTTATGCAAGGCCATATGTGACTTATTGTTTCCTATTTATTGTTTTTGAAAAGTGGCACTTAGATTGTTACTTTTGTCAGGTTGTTTGGCCATATATGACATATATTTAGGATTCTTCTTTGTTTGTTTACGCGATACGTAAAAACATGCCGGCAGCTCTTGTTTGTGTTATGTGTTATTTTTCGTCTGTCCACTTGGTGGCACTGTTTACGCTTCTTTAGGATCGTGTAACTTCCTTTGCATATTATGAACATGCATTCATGCACCATGAGGGCATTAAACACGTTCAATCTGTCTTTTAAGCTGGCAAAATGCACCACTGTCACTGAATAAGTTATATCTTACATGGTTTATGTTTTCTCAGATTAGAATAATATACAATGCAGCCATGTTTCCCAATTGTTTTAAATGTTGAATAGATACTTCAAGAAGAAAATGAAATGTTTTTGCTTTGCTATTCGCTCATCTACTTACAATACCAGACTAACCAAAATCTATATTTACATATTTCAAAATAAAACAACTTTATCTGCGATATCTACCCCACAGTCTAAGTCTCACCCTGTTAATTTAATTTCATATCCATTATCCCTAATTATATGTTTTGAGTTCTGGATAAGATCACAGAGCTGTTCCCACATGCCCCTTTGATTTAGTCCGGTTTATATGATGTACTTTTAAGGCAGGTCTGTTTGCCACGACTGTGGGTGTCTGGTCCTCACGGGAGCCGTTCATGCCGACTTCAGTAACGGAGAGGCTTTCAGTATCACATCATCCACCCACTCTGAGCCTCTTAAAGGTGTCTGCCTGGCCACCTGCTCCTTTTGTACTTGCCTCATTGCTTGTCATTTTCATTAGCTTTTGTTCATTCTGTCTTGTGTCTCAATTAATCATACCTTTTATGTGCTCTGAATTGTTTAATGTCTACATATGCTCTTTAGAATACATCAGTGCGCGCTTTTGTCCAATAGGCATCGCTTCTTCCTTTTTCGGCTATTATAGCTTTTATATTTAAAGCATTTAGCAGACGCTGTTGTCCAGAGCAACTTTCTGATTGGTTTATCCATTTGTAGCCCTCCACCTACAGTTTGTATACAAAAAGCCACTCAGTCTTATGTTGTATGATCTCTTATTTTCTGACTGATTAATTATTCCGCCCATGTTCTAATGTGTCACGATGCATGTTTGACTACCATTCCAAGTTATGCGTAATATGTGCAGTATAGCTGGGATCAATACATATAACTTTAACTATAACTACTGGTTGTGAGTCTAGTCTTCTACTTTCCTATAACGCATCAACGCTCAGAGCCTGATTTACAGTTTTTAGAGTTCCCAAAACCTTGTCTCTCTATATAGATCTCAGCAAGGCATATTATGATATATTGCATTTCCTGTGTCTTATAATTTTTATACTTTACAGCTGCTTGGTTCCAGAAACTTCTATTTTTAACTTGACCTTACATAAGCCTAACATGTAAGGAATGTATATGGGATTTCCATTTAAAACAAATTGATACAACAGCTGAACACACACTCATTTTAAAAACACCATTATTCTGTCTTTAGTTGTTTAATTAAACTGTCTGTTTAAAATTGTGATAGAATTGTGAAACATGTATTTGTGGGATAAACATCATTTTTAGAGCTTTGTGTTTCTTTAAAGGAAATCAACGAATTTATGATTTGCAATTATGTACTTTTATTTAGTTAATTGGAAGTGTTTATAATGACATAATCATGCATCAAGCTAATGCTTTTCTGACATCAGAGGGATGAATTTGTTACCTGATGACATTATTGTGACATCAGACAGCAAATGACATCATCATCAGCTGCTCCATCCAATTTTGCAGCATAAAAAATATGTTAAGTAGAACAGGTAATCTGTTGTGACCTGCATGATGACTGTATACATATTAATCATGGATGGCTCATAATGGTATTTGGTAAGATTAAACATTTGCGTCAGCAAGGCCCATATCCCCTGCTTTGTGCATAACCTTGACTAAAGTCTGTTAATTCAATCTTTCACTAAGCTAAAGGTGAATCCTGCAAAGTCTTTACAGTTTTGTCTGTATATTTTGAAACATAAGTATTGGGAAGTGATCAGTTGTGTCCTGTTTAATTATTTTTTCACATTAAAAGCAGGAATTGTCTAGTATTAGTTGTTTAGTGAGTCGAAAAATGTCCAAAAAGGTTTAATAAGGAAAACAGCACAGTAAACAGAATGTTTTCTTTACAATCCCAACACTTGTAGAAGGCACTGTGTATATATAATATGTATTATGTAATACAATTAGCATAAATTGCAGCAATTCGTTGGAATGTGTGTGTGCGCGTGTACGTGTGTGTTTTTTTGCACATGGTTTGTCCTATGAACAAAATGTCAGTTTGACATGTAGAAAACATTAGCAGGTTAGCTTGTCCTTAGAACACTGAGGGAATTCATGCAGGAATAACTGAAGCCAATCAAGGTGAACCAATTCTTTTAAAAGTATGAAACAATTTTACTTTAGCCAGTCAAAGGACAAATTGTTACGTAC